>OOFC01049692.1:35515-76630 GCA_900323345.1 Pseudochromis fuscus
TTAAAGAGACGAAGCAGACGAGCAGACATCACAAGACGAGCTGTTCCAAGGCCAAACCAAACTGTATTCATTCAAAGTCAGTTGTAAAACTGGGGTTTGTGGCCATCTGTCAATCCAACTCTGCCCTACTGGCTTTGGTAAAGTCTTATTAACAGGCACATTTTCTCTCTTGAGCTGACACACACTGAGCTTTGTTGGCACTTCACATGGATGCGCAATGGTAGAATTTTTTGTTCTGCCTCCTGTTGTTCCATTTCCAAACACATATGATAAGAAATGCCAGATGAATCCTCTTTGAAAATTACTCCCAAAGCCAAAATGTTCTCAACTGAATTTGGCACTGTGGGTATTTCAGTGACAGAAAGTCTTAACAACTGTTAATGTAGAATAATGAGGCCACAGAGTAAGGGCACTATAGCAGTATCATAAGTGTTCTTATGCCGTTTTGGCACTTAACAAATTGCACTGTTAAAAGCGATTTAGACTGAGCTGAAAGAGAAAGCACTATGGCTGCATATGAATTGATTGCTCAGGCACCGATCCGCTCTGGGCTGCACAAAAAAGCCAAGCTGCATCCCCACAGGTTGAAAACTTTTTATGTACATTCATCCTGAGGCTGTGTGACTCTAATTTCTTTCCCTGGTCACATCCTGTGTTGACCATGTGATGTCATTACCAAGGAATGTCTATGTGTGTGTAGGTGTGTGTGTGCATGTGTCACATGAAGAAAAAAAGAAAAAAAGGAAATTGGAGGGAAATAAGTTCCTGTTAAATTTTGACATCAGTGAGTCTGAGCTGTCACACAAACACCACTGGTGTGTACATTGCTACCAGACTACAGCTAACGTTTGTTCAGTCAGTACACAGCAGTAAATAAACAGACTAAACAAACAATCCACCAGTCACATTTGCATGAATAAAGCGAGACAAAAAAATCCCTAAAGATTTACTCTGTTTGGTCTGGAGGAGTTTTTTCAACAATGAATGTTTATTTCAGATGCATCCTTTTGGCTCATGTGTAATATAATAATCAATTTGTCCAGCGTTGTACCCCAGCCATTACTTTCATGCTTTTGTCACCTACACCACTGATTTGTATGAGAGCCGTTGCTGTAATCAACTATCTAAATCACAAAAAACTAATTTGCTAAATCCTGTCACAAACATCATCATCACTTTTAGTTTGTCTGTTTCAATATCAGAAAATCATAAGTTTACACAATGTTGATATATGGTACTTGGTACTAAAATCTGTGAGACTAATTTGTTTATTTTACATTCTCAACACATCAGAGTACTGAGTCGGCTGCAGACTTATTATTGCCTGCCTGGAATTACCCCCACCAAAGACTTGTTGTTTTCACCTGCCTTTGTGTGTCTGTGGGTTAGCAACATTACTGAAAAACTACTGAACATATCTGGATTTAAAAATAATAATAATAAAATCGAAGAGATGAGCTATTACCCAAGGAACAAATTATTACATTTTGCAGTGGCTCAGTGGTAGAGCAGCCGTCTACCAACCGAAGGGTCGATGGTTCGATTCCTGCTCCTCCCACTTGCTGTCGGTGTGTCCTTGGGCAAGACACTTTACCCGCCTTTGCCTCGTATGAATGTTGAGTGAATGGTTTGGTGGGGATCGGAGGGACCGTAGGCGCAGACTGGCAGCCACACCTCCGTCAGTCTGCCCCAGGGAAGCTGTGGCTATCATAGCTTACTACCACCAGTATGACTGGGTATGAATGAATAATGGTCTCTATAAAGCGCTTTGAGTGTCTAGAAAAGCGCAGTATAAATCCAACCATTATTATTATTATTATAATTATTATTACATTTTGAGCAAGATCAAAAAAGGATGGGATCGTGTCTGAAAGAAAATCCCTATCTGTAATAATGTTTTAGCAGGATAGATGGCAACAGTACTCAGACAATAGCATCAGCTGGATCATGCCTTGGCACAGGTTTGGGTTATCTCTCTGTGCTTCTGTGTGTTTTAGGCTGTATGCTTACTTATTTTTTTAAAAATTTCACAGCTATGTGTGGCTTATAATATTTCTTTACTCCTGAATTACAATTTGGATTTTTTTAAATAAGGGAGCAAAACCACAAGACAGAAAATAATCTCCAGGTGCTGCAGGATCAATCAAGATGTGAGTAGAAAGGATGGAGTACAGAAAAAATGTGGGCACGAAAAGATACGAAGAGAAGAATAGAAGAAGAAAACAAAACAGAATGATAATTCAGAGACAGAAAAGTACTGCCAGTCTAAAAGAGAAGGAATCAACAAGAAAGGGAGAATAAGGAAGGGGATGAGTGGAGGGGTCAGAGTAAGGGGAATTGAGGAAACCCCATGTTTTTGCAAAGTGTCGTGTTGATGCTTTGATATTTGAAAATTAGGAGTCAAAGGGAGGAGGAGGAAAGGTGAAAACTGGAAGATTTCAGCTGTTTCTCTTATCTTCCCCTCCCTCCGATCCTCCCTTCTTCCCTCATTTCCTCTCCATCCCTCCACAGGGTAACAGTGTCAGATGGAACCGGACTCACAGTGAGAAGAAGATCTAAGAAAACTGTCGCCCTTAGTTCTGCACTGGAGATGGCTTGTGACACATGCTGCAATATATGCATGCACACACACACACACACACAGACACACACACACGTTCTTTGGTGGTGTCGGTGACGACATCAGAGGGTCGACGCACTAACACAGCATGTGGCCAGGAAAATTAGGTCAGAGCAAAGTGTGACACACATATATACACACACACACACACACACACACACATCACAACTCCAGAATCTGACATCGGTTGTTCTCACCAGGAAACCAGAAAAATGTTTTATGTTTCAGACGTTATTGAGGTAATTTTAGGGAATCTAGGTGTGTGCAGTGCAAAGATTGGGGTATAGATTTGTTTGCATGCCAACAGAACTTCTAAACCTGTCTTGGGTCTATATCTGTCTGCAGTTGAAATTCAAATACACGTATGTCTGAATTTGTGATTTTGTGTATCTGTGTGTATGAGCATGCACTATTACATTGTGCCTGCGTGTGTCAGAGTGATAATTAAAACATCAGCCGGAGACTTTCACAGGAGTGAATCTGTGAGTCACAGAGGAGGAAAGGAGAGCTATTCTTGAAATGTAAAACTACACATTTTCACATCCTTCATCTTTGCTCCTCTGAGCCTCTTAATAAACTCATCTTTAGCCCCATCTGAAGAAATCCCAGCACATCAATTAAACAAGCCAGGAACGGCTCAGTGTCGTGGATCTGTAACTGATCCTAAGTATTCTACATTAAAATCCAGTCTCCTTTGAGAACTTGTAAATTGAATATATTTGCCTTCTGTAGATTATGTCTAAGAAATCATTCAGCATAATCTGCTTGTTTTCCATGTGTATGAAGTGTTATGTACAGTAGTGAATAAGGTTGGTGCTGTAACCTGGTTGGTACTGTTTCAGTAATCAAGAGCTTTAAGGACCAGGACTGTTTTGTTTGGGAGGAGGAAAGTGTAGTAGTGCATTAGACAGGCAGAGATCTATCTCATACTGACTGTGCTATCATATTAACTAGACTGAAGCTGTGGTTGCTAAGAGACAGCTAACTACTGCAGCCATCTTATGTACAGTAGTTACTTGCGGTTACAAACCTACATACAGACATTTCGGGTCGCTGCAGCTTGTTGAAGCCACATGAGCAACATTTTACATAACCAATAAACTTCAATTCAGTCTGATTTATAAAGTGTCTTATCATGTCAGGACACCTTAAGGTGAGGTACTACCAATGCTACAAAGAATTGGCAATAGTGGGAAGGAAAAACTGCCTTTGCCAAGAAGAAACCTCAGACAAAACAAAGCTCAAGGTTCAGTGCACCAGACAAACTTATGTACTAGCTAGTGATGAGAGTGGAGCATTGTGGAGCAACAGCTGCTGAGAAACCAGATGTATTGTTCAGCAGTTGGTGCAGACTATAACACTGTAAGAGAAGATTGTATATTGAATTTAAGTTCATCAAAGCAAAACTACTGTGAATAAATGCTACTGTGCTGCATGTCCATTAAACAGGCAAATGTTTTTAACAAGTCTTGTTGCACCCAAGTGGCCAAAAAAAATCAATGAATGCAGATTTAAATAAAGAGACCTGGTCATATGAGCTTCATTGGGTTCACTTTTTGTGTATTAGTAAGGATTTAGATGAAGTGGTCACATAACTAAAAAGGAAAAACACTTTAAAGAAATGCCAATACTTACAGGGTTAGTTCATCTGTGGTTGATAGCATTTAATTACCAGGTGTTAACAGTTTTTTTTTTCCACAATAACATTTAAAATACTACAGTATAATGAAACTTATTTTTGCACGATGTTTGAAGAAGTTCGACTTGGCACTGTCTTTTGAAATTAGGACTTTAGATGGATACTGTTATACAATATAACTGTGGGCCGCATAATTAAAATGGTTATTGACAAAAGCAACGAGTCCTATTCTTTGTAGAAAGCTATTGTTGGAGCTCTGGAGTCAGAGGCTAATGAAAGTGAACAGACACAGAATCAATGCAACAGGAAAGCGAAAACAAAAAGGCAAAAATTGACAGAGCTGCTTGTGTTGTACCTCAGTCTGTGAGAGGAATGAACATGTCAACTTCGGCAGATCGCCACCGGATTTAACAGACGTCTCAAATTGACTTCTGATGTGGTACTGGCCCGGCCCAGGAACTCCCTGATGGGAAACAGACACAGAGAGATGTACAGTAAATCTAAGGGAAAGTGTGTAATGGGATGGAGTTACAGGCTTTGGTAATATCACTTTTCATGTAGCTGTGTCAATTAGAAGAAAAGGAGAAAGTCTGAGGAAGTGAAAGAAACTGAGACGAAAGAAGAGAAAAGGACGTGGAGTTTCTTTGATTTGGTTGTGTTTCTGTGGTAAATGAAGGGCACACTGGAGGAAGGAGAAGAGGTTCAGATAATAAGAAGATGAACTAAATAGCAGACACGCCGGAGAAAAGTGAAGTAATCCACGAGTGAGTAACTTGTAAAAACGACGACAAAAAGCACAGAAGGAAGAAGCTGTGTTCGTTCTCTGATCTGCAGTTAAGTCATTTTCAGTTGAAAAGACACAGACACTACTTTTCTCAGTAAGACGTATGCATATTTGTGCTTTTCATTGACAAAGCTTTATCAATCATGTTTGTGCCAACTCCAGACTGCTATACCATTTCAGTGCACTAATTGTTGTAAGCAGCTAACTGCACAAGACTTCACACTTCTAGAGATGCTGACAGTAAGAGGTGAGGATATACCCACACCCTCATACATGAAACATTTCCACACTCCCCAATGCAGAGTCAGGACATTTTTGTATTTGCTGTGAAACCGTTTGGTTGCTGGGCCAGAGATGGTTTAACTCAGTCTTCAGTATGAATGAGTATGGATTTCTGTAGTGATTGTTAGTATTATGAGGGGGAAGTGCAGTGAATGTGAGTAGTTATTCCCATGTCTTAGGACAGTCATTATTCATTAACACAGTGCTCTCTTACAAGTTTCTTGTTACATGTGCCACTTAACATGTTTTTCTTCGCTGGTATAAAGGCAGTCGACACAGAGAGCAACACCACATGTTTTAGGCATTTTATCCCAGTGCTTCTTGGAGTCTAAAAGAGTTTATTGCATTCGATTTTTTGTTTGTTTGTTTTGGGATGCAGTAAAAAACTTTTCATCACCCATGCAGAATACATTAGTAAACCTATTTGACTCCATCACTGCAACATGCAAAGATATGGGCTCAATTAAATGTCAGTATTTATTTATTTGGTAGTTTATTTGTAAGGGACAGAGAAACAATGACATTTCTAGAACCAATATGATGGACTGTACATGTGTATGTAGCCAAAGCTAATTATCAACACCTTGATGAGCAGTTCAAGAAGTTCAAAACTGGGCTTGTGAAATAATGTTAGAAATTGATATGCTAAAATATCATATAATATAATACAGAGGATAACAGTGTTGCAGAAAAAAAGATAAAGAAAAACAGTTTTTGAAGTTTCCACACTGTTTGTAACACTTAAGTTACACATGCACACAAACAACATGCTTTAACAACAAGACCGAAACATTCAGAGGTAACTGAAAGAGGTGTGCTGTGCTGTGATAACTTTAGAGATTACATTAGAATCAGTATGAGAACTTTGGAGAAAGTTTTCTGTTTGGTATTTGTACCCAGATGCCAAGCATTTTTCTTCTTTTTTTTTCTTACCCCTGGGAGCTCTGCTGCTTCTCCATTTCTAAAAATAACAAGTGCTGCAAACATAATAGCATCATCCATGATAACATGGAATTCACAACATTTTGCAGATGAACTGACAGCAAACTTTATATTTACAGGGTAACATCAGGCACTGCATTAGTACAGCTCTCTCTGTTATGCTATTGTTTGCAGGGATACACACCCTTGTTAAAGTGGTTTGCTCAGTCGTTGCCCTTGCCGTGTCAGAAAGCCTATTTAATGGGAAAATCCTACACACAGACTCTTGAACTCTATGGGGCACCAGCAGCCTCAAGCCATTAGAGGCAGACTGTCTGCTGATCTCCAGGAAGTAAAGGTGTCTGTCCTGAGTGTCCCCACTGTGGGAAATGACCCATCTGGTCAGTGTATGTATGTGTGGGAACACATGTAAGCTGAGATGCCAGGTACTAATGATGATGGATGAAGGTGCAGCCATCATGACAGGGGGTCCGAATGCAGAATGGTGCACACAGAAAAAGACGATACAGAAGTGTTGGTTCAAAGTGACAGCATAAATTCAAGCATGTTGGAACAGATTCTTGTCATTTTAATAGCTATATATTATGTAAAGAGAGGTAACACATGTACAGCGAAAATGTCACGTACAATGAACTACGCACAGAAAATGAACCAACACCTAAAAGAGAGATGAGGCACAGAGAAAATGAGAAAAGAGAAAGGCGCAAGTGCCTTGACACAAAAGATACGTTCACCTTTTTTAATCAAATCCAGTCCCACATTTTTTAGACTCTGCCTCACCCACTCTAACCCACCGATCGGTGAAATAAGGCATCACAAAGCATTACTCTGCCAGCACAGTCAAGTTCATATGCAGGTGAGTAACTCCCCTCCACTCATCCAGCTCCAATATCAGTGTGTTTGTGTGTATGTGTGTATGTGAATGCTAGTCCGTGATTCAACCTTATGTTTTACTGCCCTCTATGGGCCATAAGACAACATGATGAATCATAATTAGAGAGAGAAGGAGGGGTTGAATGATTTCTTGTATAATTGACTGCACTTGAATAAATCCAAAGTACTTACCTTGACTCTGTTCTCACTTTAAATCACTGCGCTCTATTATGACTCATTCTGCAGTGTTCAGATCCTGTTGTTTTAGGAATCAATTTAAATCAAAATGTAGACAAGAACAGGGACAGCTGTTAAATAAATATAGCAGGTCCTATTGAAACGAGCCAAGGCATTGAATTTATAGGTGTTTTTGTTTAATTACAACAACATGATATAATATGCAGCTACAAGCAGAATGTGTTCAAACCTGAAGGGTAGAAAATTCAGTTCTCCTCACCATTTTTTCCTTTTGTTTTGAGTTTTTTTCTTCTTCTTTTTTTTTTTTTTTTACAAAATTGGCTGCGTAGGTATTGTTTTAATGACTCTATGTCCCCCACTGGTTGAAAGTTTAGTTGCTGTGGTCCACATGGTCTGAGGTAAAACAAAACACTGTCAGTGCTGTTACTGACTTGCTACGGTTACTGTGCTGCTTTTGCAATCCAAGACACCAGGATAAATAAAACGCAGCATATTAACACATTTCTGTAAATAAACCAAGGTTTACTGCATCCCTTGGCAACAGAACTCCCACTGTGTGCTGAAGCTTAATTTTAGTGTTTTAGTCCTACCGCTGGTTTATGGGGTAAATCAGAATCAGAATCAGAATACTTTATTGATCCCCGAGGGGAAATGGTGTCAATCAGTTTTTCTCACTGCAGAAAAAGACAAGAGACAAGAAAAGACATAAGAGTGGAAATAAAAATTATAAAAAAGAGGAAAAAAATAAATGATTACAAAATAAAAATAAGTTTCAGTATGAAATAATATTAATCCAATATGAAATATATATGTGTATAGATACATACATACATACAAGTACACACACATATATACACATTATACAATAACCAGATCTGATTGGTCAATTAGATGTTTAGAATGTTCTCAAATGAGCCAGACAGCACGGCTAGCTGTGCTCAAATAAAAAAAACCTCATCACTGAAAATATTACTCCGTGTATCTTATCGCCTCACACACCCCCAGCTGAAATGTAACATCTGCTGGTGAATTTATTAAAAGACAGATTTTTGTTTTGGCACCGATACTTGAAAGCCGTTGCCTATATTCAAATCAAACTGTTAATATAAGTTTGTTGCAGATAAAGATCAGCTGAGTAATTGTCACAGCACCTGTTAGCTTAAAAGATGCCGGCAGAAGTATCACAATGACTCCATGAAAAAATTATTTTTTCAGCAGATATTCTAGTTACAACATGATTGAGCAAGTAAAGCAGTTTTGTGTTGCTATGTGCTGTATTTAATGTGTAATAGCGCTGGATACATATACACATACATACACACACATATAAATACACCTACATATACACACATAAACACATGCATATTCACAAACACACGCACACACATACACATTTATGAATAAAAATAACATAAATATATACCACAACATTGGGTGGTTATATTAGTTATAATACTGCAATTTGCACGATATAAATATTTCACAAGGTGTCCATGTGCAGAAATTTTGGTGGAAAAGTGTCCAGGTGGAAAAAAGAGGCACATGAGGTGCATACGAGTCAAAAAATAAAATGTGCACAAGAGTCCAGGAGTCAGACCATAGACTTGGTGTGAGTGAGGGACAAATAACAGGTTATGTCATGTTGTTTTGGTTTCCTGTCACTTTGACTCTTAAAATTAGACATTAAAAACCAAAGAGAAAATATTTTCAGGGGGCGGTTCAATTAAATTACAAAAACATCAAGTTACACTAATGACTGCCATGTTTATTGTCAAGCAAGACTACTGAACAGCAAATAAATAATGACTATTGAACAAACGTTTGCTTAACTCAATACACTCAGGGACTATGCTGCAACAACTTAGTGGTGTTAGTAGTAGCAGTTTTCTGTGTAGCAGCTGTTATTGAATCAGTTGTCTCACTTGACTCTTGATTGTGCTGCTACTTACTATTGTACCATTATTGGAACATGGACATTCTCATAGTGACAAACCCACAAAGTGACAAAGTCTTTACTCCCTTTACTCCCCTCATTGCTGTGGTTTACACGGAGTGAACCTTTACTGGTTTACTTTGATCATTTTTTGCAGCAACATTGAGCAGTTTCTAGTAGAAAAGTTCTGATAAGCCAACTGACAGCTGCTGCTCCAAGCACTAACAAAATTGTGAACATTGATGAGTATTCAACAACTAATGGCTCGGATATTTTCCTCCAGAGCTGGTAGAGATCAACATCAGAGCTAATAGAGGAGTGAATATTGAAGTTAAAATCCCCCAGCACACAGAAACCCACCAACATGAACACCCACCTTCTTTTCCTCCTGCTGTGGCACCAGTTCATGGTAGCGAGGGAGGATGAGCTCAGCTTTGCCTTTCTGTTCCTTTAGTAAGTTTACATTCTCATAGTGTGTTTCATGGACTCTGTGACAGAATACAGCGATGACAACATCTTTCAAAACAAAAGACAAACAAAACACATACAAAATATAGGGAGAAAGAGAGAGAGATGTGTATAGAAACATACAAAATAGTAATGAAGAAAGTAGGAGGTGGGAGATAAACTATGTTGAAGTGAAGAGAAACGTGTAATGGAAAAAATAAATACGAAGAGAGAAACAAAACAAAAACAGATTGAGGCAGAGGACAAAAGACAGCTGGAGTAAACCTGAGAAAGGAGTTTCTCCCCATCAAAAAAACGGACACAACTGTACCTCGAATACAAAAGTGAATTCTCCGTCATTTTTACAGTAAGTCATTCTGGTCACATGTGTATCGTAGACATGTATGTGTGGGTCTGCCCCTCTGTGTAAGCAGTAATGCTTGTTCACGTGTACATCTTCCCGTCTATTACTAAGTCAATTTCTTCACGAATAGCTTAGCTGGATGTGTGCCCACCCGTGTAGAAGTGCTTAGTAAGCCTCATCCTCCGTGGCCATCAATAGAAATGCTATGTGAAAAATGTCAAACATAATGCCCTGGCTGTAGGATCAAAGCAATATTTCACTTTGGTGGAACAGCTTCTCTATTCAGCACACATCTCTGCAAGAGCTGAGGAGTAGTGAACTTCTGAGATTAGATGCCCTGGAGCATCTAATCTAACCAGCCCCGTGGCTCTTTATCCTGCCTTCAAAATGTGAATTTGTGAAAAATTTTATGCCAAGTGTATGTGTTGATGGTTAGCCATCAAATTTAATAAAATATCAATATCTCAGAATTACAGATGATGTTACACACTTGTTCCTAATGTACTGGGAACTTCAGCAGTTCCTGTAGAGGACTTACCGTATTTTTCGGACTATGAGGCCACTTAAAATCCTTTAATTTTCAGAAAAATCAACAGTGCGCCTTATAATCCGGTGCGCCTTATGTATTCATTCTGGTTGTGTTTACTGAGCTCGAACCGATTTCATGGTGGTGGACGGCGCTCAAAAACCTGTCAAAATGTTTTAGTACGACTTTGGTAAACTACGATGCCGCACTGCTTGATGGATTGTCGGAGCATTACGGCTTCCGTAGTTGGGAGCCGGGCGGAGCAATACATATCACAGTACGTATTACTCCGCTGACACAGTATTTTGGACCCCAGGAAGACTAGCTGGTGCTATTGGCAACAGCTAATAGGGATCCTTTTTAATAAATAAATAAACACAATATTACGGTGTGTGTGTGTAAGGACCCCAAAATGGCACCTGTTAGGAGACAGTCGCTTAATGCACCTTATAATCCGGTGCGCCTTATGTATGAAAATAGACCCGTTCATTCTTGTTCATTGATATTGCGCCTTATAATCCAGTGCGCCTTATGGTCCAAAAAATACGGTAAATGTTCAGCATTATTTTGTTTGAGGAAAATTACAGTTTTATTCCCACCTGTTTTTCACTGAATGCACCTAAACATTGTCAATACCATACACATATAGATTCATGTAAAATGATAGTTTTAGTAGATCAATCTTTAAATTAGCTGTCCCCAAATGGTTTAAATGAAATAAAAGTTAAAGCTGAAAGTGGAAGTTTAAAGCAATAATGTGACCTTTGGACATTTTAGGAAGTTCAGCTCTTGAACTTGACATGTGATACTCACATCTCAGGGTAATATTGTCCTGGACCTGGTCCCTCCTCCACTGTCATCTCATCTCTCCTTCCTGTCATGTTGCCAAAGTGGACACCTTTGTACTTCTGTGCAGAACTGTTCTCTGCCTAAAGAAAGACCAAGAGGAGAGGAGAGGAGAGGAGAGAAGAGAAGAGAAGAGAAGAGGAGAGGAGAGGAGAGGAGAGAAGAAGAGAAGAGAAAAAGGTAGCACAATGATAAATGGATGAATAAAGAAGTTGAAAATAGACTTGACTCATTCACACCTATCTGATTTCTCTTCAAGCCCAGGCTCATAAAGTTGTGGCTGAATGAAATGTGAAGTTCAGCCAAATGCCAGAGTATGTCAGAGATCTAGAAGAGACCCTCCGTCCTTTCATATCTCTCTCAGTTTTACAACCTGCTCCCTCTGCCTCCAGCCTTTCAGATAGGACCAGTCCATCCTACAGCTTAACAACTGAGCTGGACAGCTCTCGCCAAATTTCAGAGTTACTATATGTGAAATTTTCTCAAAAATATACTGACCAGACTTTTGCTACGTGTCATCCCACGCTCTCTTTTGTTGCACTTCCTATTTGATTTGTGACTACTGGTATTGAATAAAAGCAAAAATATAAACTAAAAGCAATTATTGAGAGAGAAGAGCAGGAGTCTATAGAAATCCCAGTGACTCTGTGAGACTGAAAATCTGTATAATAATCATTGCAAAATAAACTGCAATTTCAATGTGTTTAACCACTTTCTTCATAGTCAACTCAGATAGTGTATCATCCGTCATCAGTCTGAAATTAATTTTATTTTTTTCTCTCTACTAAATACAACCAAAATCAAATGTTATTGCAATATGTTTACAGGTTTCATGCTGCTCGTATGTGTTTGTGTTTTGGGGTAAAGGTTTCTTAGCAGGCTTCCAATTAATTGTTTGGTTCTCAGTTCACTTCAGTTCCTGCTCCTGACATTAACAGAAGTCTGCTGCTTGTCAAAAATCTCAGAAACAGTGAAACAGACAGACTGAAAAATACACTTTTCTTGCATCAAAAATCAAAGCAGCTAAAATTCTACAATCTCTTCTCCAACTTCTCCCTTGGCCCAACTGTCTGTGTTGTTTCCACAAGGCAGGTAATGGGAGGACTGGCAGGGAGTCACTAAAAGTTTCTAACTTCATGTGGCGCCTGTTTCCTCATCTCAACTTTAATGGTGACTGGAGGACGAGATCTGAGCTTCTTTCCCCTGTGATCTTCCAATCAAGTTTCGAGTGGGGGAGCTAGAAAACAAGGATGTGGAAAAAAAACTATAACTGGTTTGCATTACATGCAGACACATACAAGCACAGTGATGATATCGCAGCTGGCACTGAGCTCAGAGGCACAAATTGCCTATTTATGTCAAGGAGAGCTTTTAAAAGCAAAACAAAAACACAGTTCGTAGATATAAACGTATTCATTCCATTCTGATAAAAAGAAATGGCAGGGTTTTTATTATTTAAATGAGAATAAAAAAATACAACCACAAGAACCACAAGAAAAGAGTTTCTGCTGGTGGGGTCATGCAGAAAAATACTTGACTGCTGAGAAATTATCAGGAAAAACTCCAAATAAATCTGTGAAGAAATGAAACTGACGCAGATGTTCTGTCCGGCAATTTGTCATCTGCATCTCCTGGCCCTCATATTAAGTGTGACCACTTGGCATGTTGAACATTCAGCGCTCAGCATGAGGCTGCAGAAACAAAGTGGCATTTTCTACATTCGATTTTGATGGAGGAACAGTTGCTATGACCCCTGTCAGGAATGCAGCTTATTCAATAAATGGTGAACGAAGTGGTGAAATTTTAACCACTCAACTGTTTCCTTTCTAAACAGCTTTTCTGTCTCCTTTATATGAGCACAGTCTGTTTTCCACATCACCATCTGGCCGGCTGTGTTAAGATAATCTGCCAAATCCAATACCACGCAGTCTAAACCAACAAAATATTTTGTGGTGACACTATTTCTCAGGTACCACAAATGCTTCTTAGTGTAGATATTTTTTAACCCTTAACTCGCTCTGACCGATAATAGTCAGTCGACCCTTTCATTTCCATCAGCGCTAACACAGAGAATGTTCGTTTTTGTATAACTCGATTGCGCAATAGGCTTGACCCAGTTTGTGTCGGCTTGGTTTATTTCCATAAGTGATTCTGTGGGCCGGGACTGTGCAATGCATTAAAAAAATAGCAGGCTAAGGGTTAACATGTCAGCCATCATATGTACTTTTACCACGGTATCTGGGATAACTCCATGTTGGCCAATAACTATACACCACTCCAGCTTATTAGCCTGTCTGTAACCCTGTGTACTAACTTGTAACTGCCAGTCGATGTTATAGTGAAGTAATTGTTTCGTCAATACAGACTTGAACCATAAGTTTAGGGTCAGCGGATAAAACCGATTGAGATGTTTTTGTGTTTCTCAATAACACCCAGACAGACAACAAAGTTATGTGCTTTTGATTTCTGTCTAATGTCTTATCATTCAAAGGTTGTCCCAGCCACTTTGAAGTTACGTCCTCAGACAACCACTTAATTCTGCCTCTCTACACTTTTGAACTAAGGGTGGGGGAAGTGTCTGACTTTAAAGAAATGAGTGTGTCAGACGGGTGAACAGAGGGAAGGAGACAGACAGAAACAGAGGGTGAACTTTCAAAGAGAGCGCAACAGAAGTTGAGAGGGAAAAAAAAAAGAACCATGGATGGATGCACTGCTGATAGCCCTAAATCACAGCACGCCTCTGTGCCGGTGCCGGTGTGTTGACACAACCTCGGCCAACACTCAAGGACGCTGTTGACTTCATCTGGTCATTAACAGATGAAAAATTACTTAATTGAGAGCCAGACCAGCAGGCGTGTGCATTATTTTAAGTGAATATTGTAATATAGCTTGAAGAATAATTACTAATGGCTCTCTTTGTTGGCATGTAAAATGGATGAGCATTGGTGCACTCGGGCTTTTTTAAAGTGGAGCTGCATTCATTAGCTATGGAAATGGGTTTCGGGCCTACTGAATGAGGTGGGGCTGGGGTTCAGCGGTGCATTAGATCTGCCTAACACTAATGGACCTCGCCTCGTGGCCGAGTAAGTACACTCAGACACACACTCGTATAGATTAATGAAAGCACACATGCGTGCACAAATGAGCATTTCACACTCTCTGATGGATGTACACTCAAACTTCAACAGGACTGTGCATGTGTGTGGATATTTGTCCTTACCAGCAGCGGACTGTAGTAGGCTGGCCCCAGGGTTGGGTCCCTAGGAGGGGGATGTTGCTTGTGGAACACACCCAGGGCATCCTCCTCATAGCCAAAGGCCTGGCCCGGGGAAGGAATGGATGGGATATCTGACTGACGAACCAGCCGGAGACTTTTAGCCTGCGGCAGATGCGCAAAGAGAAAAAAGCAGGTGAAATGCAGGAAGAGTGAAGCAAAAAGCCCGGGTTTCTGATGGAAAAAATGCCCCTGCTTACAAAGCAGCTGAGCTCTGCCTGGGGCCAGTATAATGTGAGACTGAGGGAGGGACAGTGACAGAGAGACAAGGAGTGAGGAGAGGCAGAAGATAAAAAAAACACAGGAGATAAGGGAAATGAAAGAAGAAAAAAAGGAAAGACAGAAATAGTGGAAAGTAGAAGTGCAACAGGGACAATTGGTGCTGAGGAAACATCAACAAAGTGCTCTCGGTGTAAATGGAGGGAAGCTACTCTTCTAACTTTCTGAAGCTGGGGAATGCTCCTGTGTGTACTTGCTCTTCAAATAATTACAGCAAGGATTGAAGAAGAACATCTACAGAAGCTCTCATGTTTGGTCAGGTCTGGAGGTGAAACTTTTAAAGTAAGCTAATCATTAGTATCAGCCTCGATCAGATAAAAGCCCTGAGCACAGTAGACATCATTTTAACAGCAAGGGGAAGGAAAGCGCAACCTAATCATTTCCGTGTTCACAGTAAGGTTAAACTCAATATTTTTACTACGACAGTATCACATCAGAAAAAAGAAGAAGAAGCTGAAGGATACTGGCCAGGATGCATTACCATATATTCAACACCTTTTCTCCAAAGTTCATGTATCATGCCAGGTATTAAGTAAGCTAAATGATAAAATGTTTTGTGCTGTGGCTTCAACTCTCAAACCACCTGAGGCGTTATCTCTCACTGCAAACAGGAGGAAGTGTTTGATGTTTCACATTTGAATTTACACAGGCTCAAGGCTTTTTGATTTGTTGAATTTTCTGAATAGCAATATCAAACATTGAGTGGTGAGAAAAGTTTTCGGGAACTACAATGAACAGAAGTAAAATAGACATTAAGTCACAGGGACTGTGTAAGGAACCAGAGTGTCCCTGGACAGAATGAAGTCATTATCTCCATTTGAATCATGATTGCTAAGTCTCAGACACATATTTTAAGTGACATCATAAAAGTGATAAAAATGTCTCATTTATTAAGGACAATAACTGTCATATTGTATTTATTCTTTGTTTCTTCTGTCTTGTCCAGTAAATGCATTGCTGAATGTGATCCATTTTCAAATGGCACAGCAAATTCAATGGATGGTGTCTTTTAAACAACAGGAGAGATATAACACTTTCCACCAAAGTCTGAAGAAAGTGTTTCCTTCAATGCTTTTAAAATAGCAGCCTGTAATTCCCATAGATTGGTGTTGAGTGGTCTGCAAGTGGCAGGACTGCCAAACGTACTGGCAAGATACTGTTTGCAAGTATTGGCAGTCACAACATTTGGAGGAGGCACTGCTATTCACATCTTTTGTCTGACAATGGAACATAAAGCATACAGCACATCACAGTTCTGAGATTAGTTTGCTATGTTGTTGTATTTTTATTGTACTGTACATGTGAAAATTAAAGGTGTGTGTGTGTGTGTGTGTGTGTGTGTGTGGTGTGCAGTGGAGATATGCTCACAGAAACTACACAAGTAAAAAGTCTGGACATGTAAACTCCTTGTTTTTCATTTGTTTTTCTTGTATAACATGACTTTTGATCCATGTTAACTCCTCTTCAGGCCAAACTCAGAGGGCATTTTATTTGTGTATAAATATTGCAAACAGATAACACACTGTATAAACACTTCAATCTGTAATAAGTAATTGGTGAGTGCTATTCATTTACTTGGTCTTCATATCTTTGTCCATATGCCTACCATTTTTCTGTCAGGCTTCTCAGGCTGTCCTACATTCGCTGTCAAGGCTCTGGGCGTATTCTTTGAGGAAGGCAGCACATTGTAGGCCCCGGGGCCAGGAACCTCTGACACCACCTCTTTAAAGCGCTCGGAGCGGTTCTGAAGACTGTGGCCACCATGGACGTTTAGCTGAAGAGGTGAGGGTTCAACACAAAAGGCAAGCACATAGAGAATAAAATCAAAAATACTGGTTCATCTTCAGCACTATGAAGTGTTTTTCTCAACAGATTTTTCTAACATTATGCAAACATCATCTTCACTAAGCTCTTCAGTCAAGTTAGTCATTCTGCAGACACTTTCCCACCAATCAGTATTCATTGCATCTCCTATATTGGTATATTTAATGTGTTATACAGGTGAAACAAGAAAAAAAAACAGTACAACCATTTTTTAGATGGCATCTTGATATTTTTAAGAATATATATCTATATTGTTGTCATGTAATTCCCATCTTGAAAGTTTTAAAATAGAGCACTGTCTACAGGTCTCCCCTACACTCAAGTCTTGACTTAAGTGTAAATTGAATATAATTATAGTAAAATAAAGTACCTTGATAGGTGAAGATTCATAGTGTCCAGGTCCTGGCACCATTTCACTGGACTTACAGAATACTGACTCCCTGTTGGTCAGCGACAGGAATGGAGCATAGCCATCTGCAATAAAGACAAACACAGTAAAGTAAACAAGTTGTTCATGAGCGGGCGGCTGTGGCTCAGGTGGTAGAGTGGGACGCCTATGAATCGTAAGGTTGTGGGTTCAATCCCTGGCTCATCCTGTCCACATGTGGAAGTGTCCTCGGGCAAGGCACTGAACCCTGCTAGCGCCTTGCATGGCAGCTCGGTAGCCATTGGTGTGTGTGTGAATGAGCTGTGTTGTAAAGCACTTTGGGACCTAGCTAAGGTCATGAAAGCGCTATATAAATGTACTCCATTTACCATGAAGTAACATTAAATGTATGATTACACTGGGCAAAATGCTGTGTTTGTTTATTCAGTTACACTACTACTAAGAATTACAGATAGTAAACAACATTTTTTAAAAATAAAAATATAATAAATTACAATAAAAGATTAAAAATAAATGTTTGGACAATGAAACAGTAGGCTATACACAAGGAATAAAGTATCTACACCAGTAAAATAAAATGAAAACTCTGTCTATAACCCTATACTGCACTATAAGCAGTATACACACTACCAGTGAAAAGTTTGGGTATACGATATCTGACCTGAAACGCATCTGACCAACTTTTCTTGAAAACAAGTATGACAAAACAGATGTAAAATACCTAGAGTCTATACAGAATGGATAAAGCATCCAAGGTTTAAAAATGAGACCAATGCAGAAGTGCAAAAAAGGTGCAATACTCCCAACACCCACTGGAGGCTGACTCAAAAAAAACTCTGTCTCCAATTGACTTCACTTAAAAAAAAATAACAATAATAATGGTCATTTTCAATCCTGAAACACTCAGTTTTCAAGTCATTCTGATGTCATGAGCTAAAGTCAACTCTTCTTAATTGTGATCTGATGGTCCACCTGAAAAGAAAATCATTATGAAGTAGGTATTAGAGTTCAAAAGGAGGGGATTTAGGGGTGTGGTTAGTTCTTCACGTCATCCTCCATGCCCAAATATGGTTACCTCCGGTTCCAAACAACCATCATGGTGATGCTCAAATCCCAAACTCCTGGCTTCATAACGCGAGTCCACAAACCAACAGTTGAAGCCACGTTAGCTTCGTTCATGCTATATATACAGTCTATGATAAAGTACAACTAAACACATATAACAACCAAAACATCAAGGTACGTTCAGCAAATGTTCTCTGAACCAGCAAAGTATCCTCAGACCATGACACAGGTGTCTTAATCATGTTGGGCTAAACTCTGAAGTGTGTGTAACCAGAGTTAAACCTGTATAACAAGCTGAGTGGGGTTTATAGGGTGTACCCAAATTTTTGACTAGTTGTGCATGTAATTACAATGGCTCTATATACTGCACAGCTAACTATGGTTCATTCAGAATTTTTTTCCCACTTTTTTTCTGAGGAAAAATAGTAGTTGATTTAAAACGAGATTTAGCAGTACCGTCTTTTACCTCACTTTTGCTTGCATCTCATTCCTACTACCTGATATGTTGTAACTGCGCTGGCGGACATCGTACGATCCGGGGCCAACTGTAGATGATGTACCGCTCGATGCCACGATGGTCACTCTTGGAGCTCGTCCATACATTTTGAACTCACCATGCCCAAAACAGACTGGTGGGTTAACTAAGCTTCATTTATACCGTATCGACACCTGATTGAGTCCTTCCAAAAGTACAATAAAATGGTCATTTTATGAAACTATTCTGCGCCAAGGTGAAAGCATTCCTACCCCCGCTCTGGGCTCGTTACTATGCGTGCCACGTTGCTAGGATACCACATAGCGTTACACAGCGACTGGAGTCAGAAAACACACGAAGAAGAATACGGTTGTACTGTATATCGTTGTATATTCCATTACTAAATTTGAAATTTTTACTTAATTCTATGGAATTTTTTAATTAGTTTTAACATTGTTGGGTAAATATGTTATAGCCTACTGTTTACCCTTGATTATCATCTGGGAATGAGGAAGTGTATCTGTATGTCTTAGAGTTTATCTGTATCTCTTCGCTGCTATTAAAGGGTTAAAGTTTTGACAGCTTTGTTAAAATTCTTTCATTTGTAGTCAATTGTTGGTATACAAAGAAGTATTTCAAAGTGACTGACCTGTGTTCTGACCTGGAGTACAAGAAAATTGAAAATGATCAAGTTGTACACACAAAAAAACCCTTTCAATAATATGAAAAACTCCAATACACATTCAGTTGTTTTGCATCATATCTGCACAGGTATTAATCGAGGGGGGAAAGACCACATACCAAGGACTGACACATTATTGTTTTTACAGCTCCTTAAAATTTCAACCAAATAATTTCACAAAACTCATGATACACATTGTTACACACGCCTCAATTTCTTTCTAACAAGCAAAATGTTTTAGACTATTACACACAATGTCTAATTTTATGGGTATTGTCAAGGAGCAATCACAGTCCAATCCTACCATCTAGTGGGTGAATTAAATGTGGCAAAGAAAAGACACCAACCATTCATTTCTGTTTCTTTAAGATGGACCAGTTACAAATCAAAGAGAAGAACTGCTGGGCTGGAAAAAAAAACACTTTACTTATTTATTTATTTATTTTCATTGACTTGCTTCTTTTTGTGGTAAAAAACAAAAAAATAAAAATAAAAAACGGTTCTTGCCTTTGGCCTTAATGTGTCACTCTTGTTACCCCTCTTGATTTGTGCTGTCTTGACCTACTTCCTCCTGCACTATTAGCTTGCCCCACACTGTAGTTAAGATTTGGATAATGAGAACTCGGGGGAAAGCTATACAACTAAAAAGAGCACCTTCTGGAGTGGCAGTGAACTACATCTTTATTAGAACCTCCTTTTGCAACTAATAAGCAGGAGGGTTGTTTTTTTTTTAGCACACTGGTCTTTGATTCGACAAATGTTATTAATTCATTGAAATGAAGGATTTTCTTTATTTTTAGTGAACCCTTTTCATAGAAAAGTGTTGCTTGTTAGAACACTGTGTCCTGTTTTATGACTCTAACACATCTGAATTATCTCAGTACATTGTGTTGAGATAAGGTAACTTCAGCTAGGCCCTTATAAATTGCTATCATTTTTTTTCTTTTGTTGTAAACAATAGCAAATAAGAGCATCATAAGACAAAATCAGTGTAAAGATGCAAATTATAATCTTTTTAAATTCTATTTTTAGATAGATAGATAGATAGATAGATAGATAGATAGATAGATAGATAGATAGATAGATAGATTTAAAAAAAAAAAACAAAAACAGGGACTTGCTATTCTACAACCACTATACGCAATCTGTATATTTGGCCAGATGAGTTTAAGTGGTTGGTTGTAATCACAGTTACTGGGAACTTTGATAATGCAGAACTCCAAAACATAAAGTGAAAACTAACTTTTGATGTGCAGAAATCAGAGCATAGTTTGTAAATAAACAAGAGTTTCATTTTTTCTAAGTTACTTTGGTGTATTCAGAAAAAACTACTAGTTCAACCTCCACATCATCAGCTTACTTGTGCACACCATGAAAAGCTGTTTATTCTTCTTATTATTATTATTGCTATTATTAGTAGTAGTAGTAGTAGTAGTAGTAGTAATAGTAGTAGTAGGTACACATTGCAACTGCTTAGCACATTAATGCCAATGATTCTGTACAATTTTCAGCTTTTTCACACATTATCAATATATTGTGCTGATTCTCTGTTGAATAGTGAATAGACATGATTGGTCAAAAATATTTTTTTTCACTGGACATATTTGTATGTGTTCTGAATTAATTGCTCTCAGCTGAATCTTGACTTTTAATTGACTAGCATACAATCCGTTTTTTCTCTTTAGATTTTTAAATTTACTTTGTGCTATCCAGTGCTGTTAAACATTTTTTCCCTGTTTCACAGTGACTTACACTGTCTACAAATTATGGTACACACAGTAAAAGTGTAACTTTGCATTGTTTCGAGAAATGCACTTACTGTTTTGCTAGCGTCAGGGCACGATTTGTGTACCAAAGTGACTGAGGAAAACTAACGTGTTCATTAGAATGTCTTTTAGGCTGAGAGAAACTACTACTTCACCAGTAGAGGGCAGCAACAAGCCACCGATGAACCTAACCTGCCTTAGCCTCAGATGAAGGTATGTAGTGCCTTTAATGACCATAGGAAATGTCGCAAGGGCACAGCCAAATTGTCTAAAAACGCAAAAGGGATGGAAATACTTGTAACTAAACCAAAATGCCGAGTTATTGCATTTGTATTTTTTTAATAACTACATATTAATGTTGTGTCTTTTTTGTAAAGTAATAATAATAAAAAATCAATTCGCGCTCAAATTAGAAATTATTATGATATCCGTATTTCCAAATGCACTACAGTAAGCAGATAATTGTAGTTCGGTTGACAAAGAGAAAAAAGCGATACGCTGTATATTACTCACACGATCCTTCATGGGTTGATTATTGAGCTTGCCGCCAAAGTACGGTTTGTCATAGCACAGGGCGCGGAGTCAGGACTTTACGAGGCGTTCTTGAACGCATCACGGGTTATCACCACCATCAGAGCCAGTGTCTGTCATCCTCCAGGAAGGTGTCATTTAGGCAGCTAACTACCTGTTTTATTCTGCGTTTAACTGGAACATTTTGATACTCACTTCTCCCTCGAGATATCGGAGGCTTTTTGGTGCCATGAAAGGAATCAGGTTTTTCGTGGTTTTCTTGGTGCTTTCCGCGTCTTTGCTGTGCACAGCCGAAGCGGCCAGGAGCAGGACCAGCAACCAGAACAGCTTCCGCCGGGCAGCTAACGGCATCTATCAGACTCTCAGCAGTGTGTTCGGAGAGGACAACATCAGGGGGTTATACAAGGTGAGCGAGGGGGCTTATAATGTCAACTTAAGGACGGGTTTTCAAAGGGGGCTCGTGGCAGATGGCAGCCCAGGCGGTTTGTGAGCTGAGCATGGCGAACAGGAGAGAGGCGCGCGCCCAGGCCTGGTCAACAATTTCTCGGATGCCATTTTGAAAAATTAGCTTTTATCCCATGTTTTCAGTGTTTGGCAAAACGCCTGTCGATGTAGCATTATTATAAATTCAGAATGTGGTTTGTATACTTGCAGTTTTATTACAATATTTCGTTGTGCAACCGCTTGTCATTCATCGTAGTCGGTCTATCAATGAATTCATTTAATGCAACACTTAAGAAAAAATGACAGAAGGTCCCATTGGTCCAGGCCACAGCAGCTGTTTCTTTATGGAGACGTCATTTCACAATTATCAATGTTACGGAAGTACTGGTTAGCTGCTGTGCTCTCATTGGTCCAGCTCTATTTCCTGCATTTTGAAATGTAATGTTAGTTCCTGCACATACGTGATAATAATGTGTCTCATGTCTCATGCATTTAGTTTGCAGCTGATGGGCTGCAACTAACTACTATTTTTATAGTCGATTAATCATCTACTATTGAAACGACTAATCAGATTATGAATCACATAATTATGAAATGGCTCTTATTTAGCTATCAGCTTTTAAATTTATCATGAGATTGAACATGGGTACTTCAGTTAAAAATACATCTTTTAATCAGCTTTGCTGCTGACACTAGCTGCCATGGATCCTAAAAGTAAATAAAAATGTTTGTCAGTGACTATTTTTATTGAGTATTGTCAACAATCAATGCAGCCCTACATGCAAATGGTGTGTGTGATTGCATGCATTACATTTTTCTCATAACTCTTCTGCAGAGTCAAAGCTACATGGATTTGGACGGGTTTAGCTGCTGTGATAGTCTGACTTTGAACTGGTACAGATCTTTTATCATTTGATATTGTGACTTGTCAAATACAGGTGTAGCCGAAAGCTGGATTATTTACACGTGTAATGAGAAGTGGGCTGTTGATGTTGGTAGATAATAAAGAGACTGGTAACACAGGCACCTGTTCCTGTAATAGTGTTTAACCCATTAGTGTTATACCAACACCAAAGTTGTCTTCCTCATTCGGAGTGGGACAGAGACTGGGTTGCTTGGTGAACTGGTAGACAGTTACAGACCTCTGAAGACAGCAGAATATTTAGGTAATAGCTGGAGTGAGAGGCTAACAATGCACTGCTTCCCCTAATAGTTGGGAAATATGTCACATTGTGAGAATGAAAGTCAACATTTTGTCTGGCAGACTGCTGTGATACATTAAGACAGAATATTTAGCTTGGGTTTTTGCATTTTGGTAGAATTTTTAATTATGAACATTTTCTTGGTTTTCTCTTTGCTTTGTTTCAGTCATAATGATGCAGTAAATCCTTTAGCAAACAGTACTCAGTCTAGGGGGGGAAGCATTTTATGTAAAGACAAAACAAACTAACCACCCCCACTTGCCATTCTCCCATCTCGTAGTTTTTCTCCAAAGCGACGGAGCGGTTCGTTCATGGAGTCGACTCTTTTCTGGACACTATCTGGAAGATCTGGTCCGATCTGCTGGATGTGATGGGCATTGATTGTAAGTCTTTAATGTATATTCATCACTGTTTTGGTTAGAAATATCAAAGTGATGGACACAACATAAGTCGTGTAAGAAATTTGACATGAGCTCAGTCATCCCAGTTTTATGTATTGCCTCAATGAATTGTTGCAACATTTTTTTAACCCATTAATAATGTTAACTTCCTCTTGTCCCTCTTCCTCTCTTGTCGATGTAGCTTCAAACCTCAGCCACTACTTCAGCCCCACATCTCTCACCAACTCTCCTGCACGCGCCCTGCTTCTGGTTGCCGCTGTTCTCTTGGCCTACTGGTTCCTCTCTATGTTCCTGGGGGGTTTCTTTTACCTGCTGCACGCCGTGTTTGGACGCTTCTTCTGGCTAGCACGTGTCACCCTCTTCGCCCTGTCCTGCCTCTACATCCTGCAGAAGTTCGAGGGCGACCCTGAGCGCGCGGTGCTGCCGCTGTGCTTCATCATGGCGGTGTACTTCATGACGGGGCCCGTGGGAGCGTACTGGCGCCGGGGAGGTGGGTCGGGTTCACTGGAAGAGAAAATCGACCACCTGGACACTCAGATCAGGCTGCTCAACATCAGGCTGAGCCGTGTTATAGACAGCCTGGAGCGCAGCGGGGAGCAGTAAACTCACTGTAGGTTGAAGAAAGGATGGGTTTGGGGGGAGGGTTGAGGTAGAATAAAAAGAAACCGATGTATTTGTTATCAGAATACTGTTTCCTACACACATCTGCAGCAACACAACTACTGGGTATTTACGACTACACATGGGGACAAAACTTGAGCATTTTAACAACTTGAATTGATTTTAGTAACAAGATAAGTTAAAAAAAAAAAATCATCAGTGGAGCGGACAGTTGACTTGAAACCAAATCAACCAAACAACTTTTTTTTTTGTCTTTGTCTCAAGATTTTCAAAGGTTTTCTACACCTCTGTGGAAGTTATCAAAGAGATGTTCAAGGTTTTCTAAACACTGATCTAATTCAACACCTCAGCTACTTTTGAAACTCCCAAATTAGAGAGTTAAATCTTCAGTGTTTGCTTGAGCACTGTCAACGCTTTTGCTAGATAAATGGGCATATTTATGTATGTTTGTTTATTTTGATCCTTGTAAATAACTGGGGTTACGACTCAATTTTAACCACAAAAACAAGTTTTCCTCTTTTTGAAACTACTGAAGTAGGAAGTAGGGTTGGTTGTATGATACCGGTACAAACATTGTTATTTCTAGTGTGTAAAAAAAATCTTCAACATGTTGAATAGTTGTCCATAGTAATATTTATTTATTCCATTTTTTCCACCCAGAATGTTGAAGTCATGTAGTTTGTTTCATTGAGTCACCGTTCCATAGTGACAATAGGTTTGACATCAGGACCTCTCTTTCTCCTGTAAATGTGTGCGCGTGTGTGTGTGGGTGCATATGCACTTCAGTGACCTACTCGAATGAGTGTGTGCATGTGTAGGGGTCAAGCTTGTGAAGCAGAAAAGCACTGTATTAAAAGACACCATTAGACTTGGAGAAAATGCAGACAGGCAGCAATATCTCAGGGACTCACCCAACACATGTGGAACTGAAATGAGATGTCGAGTATTTTAAAATCATGTCTTGGTCTCTTTGAAGTCTCTTTGAAGTTCAGATATGGATTTAAAATTTTCACAGCTACTTGTAATATTTGTGTTTTGTTTGTGTTTTGTTTTGCTTTGTTATTGGTCTGATGTCATGACCAAATCCGGCTTTTCACTCGTTGCTTTGACACTTGTATGGAATAAATATAGAGATCTGAAGCTAGTGGTTCTAAAAGTTATATTGGGTGAAGCAGCATTTTAAACACTGAAATGGGTGCAGGAATTTGTCCACAAAAGTGGTCGTGAGAAAATGAAGTGGGCTGTTTGAGTCACATCACACTCGCATGAAATCTGTCCTTTACACAAATGCATCTTATATGGTGAGTGTTTTTAGTTTCACAGCTTGGTTCCAGATTTAATGAGGTCAAGTGCCTTTGATCCTGTGGAAAAAAATACTCCATTTTACCTGATTTTGAAGCTGTTGTGTGATATACTTCATTTAAGTGTGCTAGTATGTGATCATTTCTCCTAGCAGTAATTTCATTGTAGTTTACAACCACCGAGATTGATTCATGCAGGACAACAATCTGTTCAAAACACAGCATATTCCTAGTGTGCATAATTGTAGCTCTCACAGTTTGTTAGTTGGATCGAACTTATTTCTGCCATTGGTTTTTCTCTGTCATCATGTATCGTCCTGAGAAATTGGGCCCGGTTAGTGTTTTGTTTTTTATCTCACCACCATGCTTTTTTATGTTTGTGGCATATCTGCATCTATTCATATCCCCCTACTTCACTTTGTAGTAATCTGTGCTTTGTAAACATGTTTATATCTAGAATGACCCTAAAGCTGTGCAGATTTTTGGGGGTGGAGGAAATGGTGCTTATAGTATCCGATGACAAAGATCGACAACAGGACACAGGTCTAACACTGTCAGGTGGCTTTTACATTTTGTGATAACACTGAGGTCAAAGAATGAATCAGTATTTATACCCCTGTGACTCAGATCCTCAGCAACTACTGTGGGATGTAGTTCTTGTTTTTCCCAATAGTAAGGGTGCATGCTCTTAGAGAGGATATTGTTGCATTACCATATTACCAGGTACAGAAAGTGGCTATATTCCCAGCATAGTCTGATCATTTGTAGTGCATGTGGAGTCCAGATTCTCATTAGACCTGTTGTTTTGCCTTTATCTTTGTCTTGGTATGAAAGCTCAATGCTAGCAAAATTGAACAAAAAACATATTTGAATATAAGTAGTCTTAATGTGCATCAGTTGTATGTAAATCCCAGAGTTTCAGATAATTTTCCCGTTTTGTCCAAACATGCCCAGTTTGCAGTAAACTGCCACGAGACCCATGTATCCAGTGCAGACTGGGATTTAACTGCATGCTGCTTTTATGATTATAATGTTACCTTCAAATGTGTACATGTTGACTGCCTAGCTAGAGAACCTGTGATGTGACAAATAAGCCAGAAGGTTGGAACTGTGTCATAAGTCTTGTTTTTTTTGTTTTACAGTTAACATTTGCACTAATTATTAAACCGTGTCGACCAAATTATCACACTTGCAGAAGTTGTTTGACATTTCAAGATTGAACTGGACTCGAGTTCTCGTCTCTCATTCTACAATCACAGCTCAACTGTGTGGCTCATGGTCTTCAACATGTAAACAAAATTACAAAAAATGTAAAGTTTCTTTTTTATTTTTTATTTGCAAAGGGGCACCTGACTCGAGAGAGGGGCTTGATCCTGGTGTCTTGCAGTGTATGGTTAGCCTTACAGTCTGTAGCCAATGATGTGTGTATGTGTGACTAAAGACACCACGTGTTACATATGAAGGTGTTCAGTGAATTTTTAAAAATGACGTGTTGTTGTTGAAGGAAGGTGTTACCCAGTTTACAGTGGGTCATTGTATTGTTGTATCAGAGTCTTAACATAAACATGTGATACTGTATCTCAGTTGGTTTAGAGGTCAGAGGGATGATTATCAGATATTGAACTGAATTGTGAATGAAAGTTCTCTCACATCAGGAAAAACACCTGAACAGCTCCACTAGGTAGATTTTTATTATCTTTTCCTTTCAAAGATCATGAAAGAATCAGAGTATTTCCAGTTGCTACTATCTGTAGGTCAGTTCATGTACCTCTTGTTTTTACCACTGAGATGCTGGAGGAGGCCTGTGGATCCTTCTGTTGGCACCTCTCAGCATTACATTGAATGCTACATCCAGATTATATTTATTGTGTCCTCTGAATTACTTGTGATTCCGTTAATTTAATGTACTGTATCCTACCTGTTCCTATTATTCCATGTAGCCTGCTTTTTATACTCTGCCGTGCCAATTATTTGTAACATTTGATTTCTTCTGTAGATGCAGATGTTTTTTTTTAAATTATTATTATTTCACCAATCAGCGTTTTTAGATCTTGTTTTGTTTTTTTGTTTTTTTTACTGAATATTTCTGTACTTTATTGATGTGGCAAGAGCCAAACTGTTTTGCCTGCTGTTTGTGTTCGAGTGTGTGTCCTTATGAAACCCTGTTGGTGGGAAAGTGGTTCATTTGTGTGTCGGAGTGAAAATGAGGTCCAGATTTGAATAAATTAAACACCACAGTACGACTATGAATGTCTTCCACTTTCTGATACATTAATCATTTCAAGATGATGAGTGGGTGCATGTTTGGTTCTTGAATTAGGAAAAATCTGAATTATTTCAGGATTTCAAAACCTGGGAGAGCATGGTCAGAAGATTCTGTTGAAACCAATGTTTTAAATAGAAATAAATGTCCATTAGAGTTTTATTTTTTTTTACCTAATTATTGGTTGTTCTTTAAATATATTGTGGTACTTGTAGTATGTTGTAACAGCCAGTGAAAATTCTGGCATTGAAATTCAAGCCTGTAATGGTTTTGAAATAAATGCACATTTTTAACAAGATCCAAAAAAGTGAAGTAATCGTGGCACCACTCATTCATCCATCCGCTACACCCGCTTATTCATTTGGGCTGCAGGGGGTTGGCTCTTATCCCAGCTACAAATTTATACCTTCGTTGCTTAGTATGACTCATCACCAACATGTTGCTGCCCCCATGTGGTGTGGCATACTAATACCCTGAAATATAGACTGTATATAAAAACTTTATATACAGTCTGTGCCCCCAAAATATAAATGTCTTTTGTTTATTAAAAAAAAGACAAAACAAAAAAATGTAATAGCTGCAACAGCATCCTTGAGAAAAACAATTAACCTCATCTCCATTGAAAACTTGTAAAGATTAATAATTGAAAATATGTGTAAAGTTAGACATTAGTTCTGTTACTGGAAAAGAGAGTAATAGCTTTCTTTGTAATTCCTTCTTTTTAATTTATACTATAAATGATTCAATACACTTGTATATTATATACAGGTGTGTACGTGGCGTATTGCAAATAAGGCCACAATCCAAATACATAATAAAATGCCTTATTTATTGCTTCATTGATGGGTAATAACTGGTGATGTTTAGACTGACACATCCCCAAAATAAACTGAATTTTAACAACAATAAATTACCTTTAGTTTCATACTACTCATTAGTTTCTGATAAATGATTGCAGATGTGGACTCCCAAGCACTTTTTGACAAAGCCACCCATCACAGCTGATTTTATATTATTTTATTGCAGCTCCTTAGTTTTCCTGCAATATTCAGGTTGATGTTCAGCAGTTGCTAAACCAACATATATCTTCAGCTCAACATCCATATGTTGTTGATACAATACATTCAAGTTAATTTTATCCACCTCCTGATATGACAGTTTTGTTCCTGTGGTTCTCTTAAAAGGAGTTGGGTGATAAAGCAACAACTGTCTTTGGAGAGACGAGCACCTTGATATCTATAAACAAAAAAATTAATTATGTCATGTTTAAATTGTTTAATCTGACAAAAGATACTGTAATAAACGTAAACATCAAATACAAACGGTGCTTAGCTCATGTGTTAACAACGGTTAGGAAAATAAAGGAATATAAAGTCAAATTACAACAAAGTAGTTCAGTATTTATAACACTTAACTTCTCCATGAATTTTGAATAAACAATAACTTAAGCCACTGGTAGCAGGTATCATGTTAACAGGTTGCATCTTTATTTTGCATTTGCAACATTTATTTTCATTGTCATTTATTTATTCAAACAGTATTTTATCAAAAAGGGAATTACTCTGGTATTTTGCATAGTAACATTTAAATATATTGGCTATCACCATGAAGGATCACCTATCAGCAACCTTTGTTGAACATATCAGAATCTGTATCTTTATCTTTAGAAAGCTTTATCAAATGAAATCTACATTAAAAAACAAACATGTTTATACAATCCGGTGTCGTACATATTCATTTGGTCTAACACTTGACAAATTAAAGCTACAGTTCAAACTAATCAACATTATCTGCATACACTCTTTGCTTATTATGGATTTTGTGACTTGAAAATGTGTCAAACAATAAGTCACATTGTGCTGTCTAAAAAAACCAATTACATACTTTTCCAATTCTCTCACAACTCATTATAAATGTTTTCAAATTTTCACCGCCACTACTGTTACTGGGCCAGTCTTAGTTGATATTGTATTTTAGTACTCTAACTTTTCATACTTCAACTTCCAAAATTACTATAAAGTAGAAGATTGGTGAGCATCTATTCAGAAACCAACACAGGCTTTTATTTTAACTGACTGTTGTTGCAGTGTGGCCACTCCTCAAGTAGGGGAAACTTACATTTCATTTTCTCTGGAAAATGACAATAAAGTACATCTGAATCTGAATCTGAATCACATTGTACATGTTGCTAAATAAAGTGGCATTTTATCAAATTACCACAACATGGAGCCCAACATGTAATTCCTGTCTAGCAGTAGATATGATGGATACCCACAGGCGCCCTCTGTTGGACAAAAGCTGCATCCTCCACATGTTATTATCACCCCGTTATTTTTTCACACAACTTTTCTGTCAGCTCTTTATTGTATGGATTTCTAGTGAAGCAAAAATGTTAATAGAAACATGTGAAGTTGTAAAAAACAAAATAAAAACAGGAATGAACTAACATGATGTCCACAGCCAGTGAAACTGCTCGCTGAGTCATTGGCTGTTCACAGGTCAAGCTGCAGGCTCCTCTGTGCTGTCAGAAACGTGCCACAACTCTAATGTCCAGGCCGCCTGAGCCTGCACCAGAACCCTGAGCCTGGTGAGATCCTGGATCCACCTGGATATGGTGGAGGCCTGTGTTGAAGCTGGCACACAGTAGATTGGTGGAATCGGTGGGAGCCAGAGAAACCAGTGGACCAGCACCATCCAGAGACAGCGTCCCTAAACAGGCTGAACAGAGGATGGCAGACGGAAGGTTGGAGAAGAAGTTAATGTAAAAAAATAAAAAAATTCAAGGTGTGTTTGGACTTGTCTTTCTGTGTGTTAATGTTTTTATCCACCCGTGGTACCTGCTGTGTTCTGGTCCCAGATTTTGAGAGAGCTGTCGTGTGACGATGTTGCTACCCGAGCTGTGCCACCAGGAGATATAGGCAGGAACATGCAGCAGGCTGTGGTTTGGAGATGACCTCTGTACTCCACAACTTTACAGCCAGGCTGACGCAGGTCCCACAGCTAATAACACACACACACACACACACAACTCCACTTATAATAAATGTGACGTCAGTAGTTTCTAAACTATCTGCATAAACACAGGACACATTTGAGATATTGTGGAATAGCCATGACATCATACTAACTGGCTTTACCTTTGTTGTGTATTACATTCAATACAACTCACAAATTTCCTCTGTATATCATCCCTGTTACTATCAATAAAGGTATAAATGTTGATTTCATCAATAATGGCAACAATAGTAAAGAGACGAAAATTACAATTCAAACATCTTGGCAAACAAAAACCGGTATGACATAAATTCAAATATTTATCAAATGCAAGTGGATGAAAGTAAACACTTGGAAACAAGGTGTTCCCACCTTTTCTTCCAACAACCACACAACAGTCAGTAAATATATGATACTGTACTGCAGTGGACTTAACCCTGGTCCTATAGAGCTGCTATCCTGCATGTTTTAGATGCAGGATAGCTGATTCAAATGATCAGGTCATCATCAAGCTCTGCAGAAGCCTGATAATGATCCTGGTCATTTGAATCAGGTGTGTTGGAAGAGGGAAACATGTAAAACATGCAGCATTGCGGCCCTCGAGGACCAGGATTGAGTACCACTGCTGTACTGTTACGCCATCTGTGGAGTATCAGAATTTGTTCACATGATTTCCCCTCAGGGATCAATACAGTATTCTGATTCTGAAACTTCTCTGTGGTCGTACCGTGGCTTCACAGCCCTGGCCTCCAAAGCCGTTGCTGCTGGACACCAGGTAGTTACCATTTGGAGAGACATCACAGTGGGTCTGGATGTACTGCTTTGCTGGAAAAGTATTTGTCACCTGCCACACACGGCTGTCCCACACCCTAAGACACATAAACAAACACAGAAAGACACATATGTAACACAAGGCAGAACGTACTGTCTTTCCTCTTTGGATCTTCTACTTTTCAACAAATAACAAAAGCACATCTGACTTTCTTTTCAATTGACTGTGTTCCTCTGCTGACACAGCATTTACAGCATCACAGAGGTTTTGTCATTGCTGGGTTTTTGATTTTTCTCTAACGTCAGGACTGACGTGCTGGAAAATCATGTTTACTTTGTTTAAATTGATTTGAGTCTTTGCACACACCTGCACTTAGGAGATGTTACCTATCCTAATAACAAACAATGAGCTACAAGTTTGAGTGAGTGGGATTTATCATTTAGCACTTAGGTAATAGTTTAAGATCTTTGGGTGCATCTAGAGTTGACTTCTCCTACCAGAAAATTAAGAGGATGCTGCTGCCCAGTGAGTGCAACAGATCCACGCTTGTACACTCCAGGAATTCAACATACCCTAGTTGTTAAATTCTCCAAATATCTTGCATTATTATTATTACATTTGCGCTCATCATAAAACTACCTTCCTAAAAATGTCCAGGGTCCTCATATGTTGAGGGGTCAACATGAGCGAGAGGTCAGGGATAAAAGGTTTAGGACGGTGTTAGCTAAGTGCTAAGATGTGTAATCACTTTATTCTCACAGGCTATTAGATGGTAAGTAGCTGCTGCACTCAGACCATAACAATGTTGATACACTGGTTTATTAGCTAAAATACCATACATCCAATTAATTTACAGTGTGGATGATTCACATTTGCATACTTTATTCAATCTCTTCCTCAACTTTAAAAAATATATATTTGGAGTGAGTTTAAACACAATGCCAAGACTTAACACTGTGTCCAGTATTCTAATTGGCTGACCTTATTTGGGTAACAGCAGTAAACCACTCAGCAGTGAAGAACTGTCCAAACACGTTGCATAAGTTAATGTTGATGTTTGTGTACCCACCTGGTTTGCAGTTTTGTATGATCAGAATCCTGTGAGTCTTTATTCTTCTGTAATTTTCACGGTATACTAACAGAGAGCATGCTAGCTCTGATGGTATTGGCTATTTTTGAGTTTTAGCAATAAATTAGAGATGGGGTCAGGTCAGGAACAAGGACAGTGCTACAGAACAAAAACTGGGTGAAACGATTTAATTTCCCAGTTCAAAAGTTAGAGCCAAATGGGACTTGAACTCACCTTCGACTGATTAACACTCAGACCTGTAACTGACTTAATCAGCTGACACAAATTGGCAAATTAGGAAGCTGGAACAGAATCTTCTCTACACTGGTGTGTGGTGTTACACTGATCAACAGTAAAAGCTTTGGACTGATAACAAGCGTTGATTTTAGACAATAATTCAGACCCTGCATTGTTACCAAATGATGAACATTTAATTTCACTCTTATAATTGTACTATCACAGGTATCACAGCTCTATAAAACCTGTAGTCAGTAAGAACAACTATATTTCACTGCAAACTAAACAAATTTCTACAGAAAGCCAATGTCTGCATTTCAACATGTGCATCTACAATAATAACTGCAGTAGAAGATCTTTGTGTACCTTATGGTCTTATCCTCAGAGGTCTGGACTATGGAGGAGCTGGCCGGCACCCAACACACATGAGTCACCTGGACAGACACACGGGAAAAGTGGGAAAGTTTAGACCTCGCAGGGCATGAATACAGGATCTGAATGTCTGATGGAGTAGCTTAGTATATTGATTGTTAGTATGAGGTTACAAAGCATACACAGGAGTATTCTCACCAGGTTTCTAGAGATGTTGTGCCTCTGCTCACATTTTGCAGATTCTATATCCCACAAGCACATCCAGTTATCACGAGAACCCGTGCACAGCTTTCTCCCATCTACAAAGAGTGGAGTAAAAATAATTCCATATGTTCAGTGACGATCCTTAGATTAGTACATATCATCAGCACCTGGTACACATCTTCTTACTTCCAAAGCAGTTCTAAGAAAATCACATAATAATAATAATAATGACAAAATCTGAAATAATAAACATACAGTTCAGTCAAGTTGAGAATAGATGTGGATCACTGCTTGCATATACAACAGGTAGAGGGTTAATATAATACTTCATGTGTTGTAGCAGCATCATTAACATGTGATCAGTTCCAAGAAACTTCCTCAGCCTTCAGTACCATCTGGCTCATTGAGTCAGTCTCTGTCACATCTCAGATTAGATGTTATACTGTACCTATGAGGCATGTTGCTGAACAGCCACCTCTACAGTTTTGTTTTTACATTACTTTTGTGTATTTAGTTCTGTAATGACTGGTGGCCAATATGAACAGAGATATTTAACTGGGTGTAAAGATTATAATGTCCAGTGCAGAATGAGCGGATGACATCCTGCTTTTTTCAAACTGTGTTCAGAAAGGTTTCCATCCCAACTATAGTACGAGGAATTGAAAGAGTGTGCAAGTAGAAAAATTATTTGGTGATGAGCTGTTTTGAGAACAGAATACACTTGTAGTACTTGAGTTTTATCAAACATTCTAGTATAGTAGCAATCATGGACTGGAAACTTTATCTTAAGCAATGTAAAAATCTTTGAAACATTTACTATTCATGACTGAAGATGCTCATTGTGTCTGAGGGTCTGTGGGTATGTACCAGGGCTGATAGCTACTCCATTGACCACCAACTCATGACCACAAAATTCCTGAATAGGTTCGTCTCCCTGGTTTAGGTCCCACATCAGAACAGTCTTGTCCCGTGAGGCACTAAAGATCCATGTACTCCCTGGATAACAAACCACCTGGTAAATAGACAGAGGCAGAATTTAGAGGAGATAAGACCAGAGGATGCATACATGTGAAATGTGCAACAGCTCTTAAAAGCGTCACACCTTTATCAGTCTGTGCACACAGAGTATTGACGTTACCTTGGTAACCTCTCGGTTGTGACCCTGGAAGGACTGACACATCCGTCCTTGCTTCCAGTCATACACCACCACAGCCTAAAGGCAGGGGTGGACAGACACACAAACACATGGGACACACTAATTACAACATGTTTAAGGATTTTGTACAAATGTAGGTCCACCGTTTAGGCGGTCAGGTATTTCTAACACTTCTAAAATGGTCCCTCATAGTTTTTTACTGTCAAAACAAAAATGTATACTGAAAAATGCTTTGCATGTTCCTCACATTAAGCATTTTACTCTGGGAGTTGTAATTTTCTTAAATCCATTACACAGTTGAATTTGTGAAATTAATTATTTAACCTGGTCACTTCCACCAGAAACACACAGATCTGGGGTGAGATTGGTCACAGTGTTGATGGATCCTTGATGGGCGGGTTCATACTGCACCACCTGACTGTCAACAGCATTATCTGCCTTCTCCCCCTGAGATGCCCTGTGTAGAAAACAGCAATAGAAAGAAACAATAAACACACTTATTTTATCTAAAAAATAGATATTTTTCCAAACCTACTTAAGATGGACATGGCAACATGTTGCTAAGCAGACACACTACATGTTAAGTATACTAATAACATTTTAATATTACTATCATTGTTACTTTATATACTAATTTTGAAATTTCAAATGTAATTCTTTAGTGTTTGTTTCATGAGATATTCCTGGAGCTGTATCCTAACCTCTTTGATACTATCCTAAAATTACTTCTATCATAGTTATTATGTGGTACATAATAGTTATTATGTAGCACACAAAGTGTTTAGTCTCACCTGTAGAGCTCAGACCTCTTGCGAAACTTGCTCTGTAGTTTGCCCATGTCTGCCTATGAACCTGCAGGCACACACATACAGGGACACTGAAAGAAACACACTGCGAGTGGAAATAATGGCTGGACACTTCCAGTACAGTGCGGTGAAATGCTATCACATAATACCAATGCTGGGTGGCACGACTGTCCAGCCGTTAACTGTGGCCTCACAGCAAGAAAGTTTTGGGTCTGAACCTCGGCTGGAGCTTTTCTATATGAAGTTTACATGTGCTCTCTGGCTTCGTCTCACATGTAGGTGAAACTGTGAGCATAGATTTGTCCAGGATGTACCCCACCTCCCACCCAACGCCACCAGTGAGTATAGAAGATGGATAGATGGATGATAGCATTAATCATAATAAGCAAAAAAAGTAGTGTAGGGAAATCAGTAGGACATACACACCCAATTCACTTCACGGTCTTACACCTTATGTACTTCAAAATGAAATGTCAGTGCTTTGATTTGGGTGAATGAGAAGACTTGGTTGCAGTTCGATACGTTTTGATGCAGGGTTATCCAGTGCTTTCATGATTTCATATCGACATCCTAAATATTTTTAAACATCATTTGGAGAGAAAAATATCTTGCATAAGGCAGACTAGCCCAAAGTGAGATTAACCCAAAGACACTACTTTCTCTCACACGCACAGCTGAGCTCCTCCCTCCTTATCCTAGCGTACTCCTCAAACAAGCGACAGGAAGGAGAGGACCTCAAATCCTATTAGAGCCGCATCATTACTGTCGCGAGGAATTAGTCAGTCTCAAACACCTGCTATGAAACGGTGCTGGCAGTCATTATGAAACAACACGTGTGACTTTACCTGTAGTGAATAATGGCAACAAAAAATATATAAACATACTTGATGACTTGTAGTACACACCCTCGTATAGAGTAGAGATTTCTTACCTGTCACTGGCAGGTGTGGTCGCTGGCGTGGTGACGCTGAGGCTGGGCAGCTAGCGAACTAGCATGCTAACTAATCTTTATCTGTCATGCTAAGATGCACGAGGAGCACTTAAAACGTGGATGTACAAACGTTAAAACTTCGTACAGTCGTTGCTAATCCCAGAGCGAAGCTTCTCCCACAAAATGCCATGACAGTACTTTGTCCTAAGTGCATGGGAAAACGCACATCAAGTGTGTTTAAACTACAACAGAGACATCCCTCCTCCCGTAGCGACCATGGAGCGACGCTTTCTCGTATCCAAGCGAGGATGAGGTCACGTGATACACGGGAGGAATGTTGCGGAAGCCCTTACAAAATAAAAGTCTGTTGTACTATTTATCACTGTTTCATGTGTCTTGTCAGTGTAGTTTGTCTGACAATGGGACCGCTATGATTAACTATTACTCTGCATATTTAAGTATGAATTTTGTTCGTTTGATTAAATTAGTGGGCTTTCTTGTCTGCATTAATATATAATGATGTGATCTCATAGACCGTATAAAGAAATGGACGAAGCAAACGTCACCCATTGGTTTGTGCAGTTTTGAAGGCAGGAGATCTGCATTTGAACGTTGCCATGTCGGTTGCTTGGAGCCAGAAGTTGACCATACTTGTATGTGATGGAAGGAGTGAAGAGGCAGGTCTAACCCTTGAACCCAAGATCACTGCCCAATGTATATGAGACTCGACTTCAGCGCTGCTCTCACTGGAGACAAGAGTTGTCAATCCAGCCAACCACGCCCCTAAATATTCCTCTTTTTTGAAGCTCATAGACTGTAAATATGTTGAACTTTAATGTCTACTTAATTATGTTTTGGTTTTTTTTTTTTTGTTTTCAGATGGACCACCAGATCTCTGACAACAAAATTTGACTTTAGCTAATGACACAGTTTGACTTGTGGAAAAAAAAAGTATTGACTGAGGATTTCATGATTGAAAATGACGATTTTTGGAAAACAGGATCTAGCGATGGTGTATTGCACTTTTTGGTACTTCCATATGGCCTCTTTTCTGAGCCCCACTTGCTTTGTCCATTTCTATATACATTATATGAGTAATCTGCTTCAAACATTTACCTTGGGGGTAAATATTAAAATAATGGGACCTTCTGTGCATTGTTCCCACCATGTAAGTGCATCATGTGCACCATCCATATATTTTGTATGCTCTCATTACTGTGAGACAACCACTGCTAACCGCTTCACCACCATGCTGCCTATTATGTAGAGCATATCAGCTGAAAGGATTCAAACTGCCTTGCTGTCACCATCATCGGTGCTTCTTAAGTAATGCATAATAACATATTCCTTGATAATGATCATAAGCAATACAAGTACCACAAATCAGCTGCCACACAGTAACTTGATAGTAATCCAGCTTTGTATACAGTTTTCTAGACCCGTAATTCCCAAAGTTGAGGATGGGATAACAAGAAGGTGCCACAAGATGACCTCAAACAATTTCCTATGTTTTACAACCTACCTTCTTTTTCTCTTTTTTTCAAGCAGAATCCTGTCTTTAAATGTGATTATGCTGGGTAACACAACAGGTTAATTTGTTACTGACCTGTGGCTGAGTGTCCCTTTAGAAAACTGGTTGGTTGACCTTTATTACAGTCACAGGCTGAATGACTCCCCAAGCTGCAAATCTGGGACAATCAGACACATCCCCAGACAGCTAACATTATTTCACTTATAACATTTTGTATTTTTATTTTTCATGTCCTGTTTTCAGGCTTCTCAGTGCTGCTCTGAACTCTGTAGCTTTTTCTGCTTGCTTAGTAGATAGAGCCAGAAAAGATAAGACTGGCCTCCACTTCATGAGCTAGATTTAAACAAATGCATTACATGCAATTAAGCACCAATTCATTGGGATGTCCCCATTTAAATGGTCTAAATGGGACACTTAGTTAGGTTGCAATCAATACCTTTGTGAGATGACCTCAATTCTAGCTTGTTTGTAGCAAAGGGTTTAGTTGTGTATAACTATAGTTAAACTTTTGCAAAACTCTGACTTACTTTTCAAATATGAATATGTATTCCATTGATATGGCTGGCTTTGTATATATGAAGATTGGAACAAATATTGTCCTGCACATGTAGGGGTTTGACTGTTGAAGGCTTTATGATGATAAAATGTTTGAGGTAGTCTGGTGCAATGTTTCTTGACTTAGATGTAAAATCCTTCACTCACTTTACTGTGGCATGAAGTAAGGAGAGCAGCTCATAAAGACAAGTGTCTTCACGTTGTTAAAATCCTTTACTCAGACTTGACGGTGCCAGACCCATTTGCCTCACCCTCAGATTTATATCGCGCATTGTTGAGAGCAGTGAGAGTATATTTGCTTTTATGATGCGGGTAAAAAGTCATGGACTCTTTGAAAATAAATCTCATCTACTAATTTTACTGAGACTTGTGTTTTAATTAGAAGATTTTAGATAAAGGTAGTAGTCGTGCAGAGAAGTGATTTTGAGTATGTGACCCACGAGCTTGAGGATGTCCTTATAACATCAAGCGATCCACAATAATAACACCACAATTTGCACACTTCTTAATCTCAAAATTATAACCTTCAACTTTCCTAATGACAACATTTATGACACTGGAATACAGGTGTACACATTCTGCACCTGGCCTCCACTGTTATAGTACGAAGTTTTGGCAACAAATTGACCCTCAGTGACAAAATAGCTGAACACAACACAAACTACAGTTTCCTAAATGAGTTGAATCAACCTCACACAAAAACAACAATCAAACTACCTTTCTTAAGATGGAAGATTATTTGCCAGGTCGCTGTATTAGACTGGATTCTTCTCAAACACAAATAACAAATCAAACAATGATGAACATTAAAGGGGAGGTGGGTCAAGTACTTATAGACCATACGACTTCATGCCAACATTCAAAAATAATTATTATTTCTATGAAATTGGAAAAATTGCTGATTACACATAAACTTGCCATGTTCAGTTTGTTTGTGTGTATTATATTTTTAGGGGCTTTTGTTTTGAAAAAACCAGGGACTAAATTCCCAAGGACACACTGCTGATGAGGGCATAAAATAGGGACCATCTCTAACAAACACATTAATTCATAATATAACTTTCTCACTATTGGGAAATATTGATTACTCTTTATGAAACTTTTAATTGCTGTTACTGGTGAATTTACCATTGTTCAATTTTTAGGGAATTTCTGTGAGTAATTAAGCTTTGCACTGTCACTAATTAGTTAGTTAGTTAGTTAGTTAGTCTGTTTCTAGCTATTCATCTTGTTGTTGCCATGCCAATTTTACTAGGTTAAATAAACCCAGCATTTAGTTAGTCCAATATTTGGCCAGTTCTGGGTTAAACAGTCCAGTATTTTCAGAGTGTATGTGATAAACTAAAGTTAATCTTTTTTATTATTATTACATTCTTGGGAAAACTTGAAAGGAAGCAGCTAAATCATTGTTAATAAAATGTTTTAATAGTTTAACTATTAAAAAAATGAAAACATATACCCTGTATGTGAACTCTATCTTGGGAAATAAAGGTAATAAAATCGTGATTTTCATCCTGAAAACGTTACGAAAACGTAGTTGAATTGTTTTTCCTTATCCGGGGGTTAAACTACCTCACATTTACATCCACATAATGTTAACGGATAAGCATTTTTTCTCCCACAAAGTGAGCACAAACACCAAACTGAAGTGGAAATGCCCTCTATTACACCCCCTGTCCACGGAGATATGGGTTCATCGTGTCCATTCATACGCATTTTCTATTCCACAGGTTGGGGTATAAATACTTGTGTGGCGTTTGTTTGACGTGACACTCCCCCCTGGTCGATGGGAGGCGGACGTCAGCCCTGCCAGCGGAGGAGTGGATGGCCCGTGTAATAAAAATACATGAAGAGAATTGAGGAAAAGGAGAAGATTGGCCGGGGGGAATAGGCAACAACACGGCGTTTATTCCTCCTCCTCTCACCCCGCTGCTGAGCCGTGGACGTGAGCGCCTTTTTTTGAGCCAAACCGGGATATATACATATATATATATTTATATTTCCTCTGTGTCGACAGCCCCGGCTGAAATGCTGTGTTATGTGTGTCTTTCTTGGTTTTTTGAGCAGACAGAGAGAGATAACTGTACTGTATCCCAGCCTAGCGGATTGGAGTGAAAGTCCGCCATATTCTGCCTTACCACGCCCGGGAGTCGAGCCATTGGAAAATAAACGGACAGCTTTATTCATGTGTTTCCCTGCTCATCCTCAGACGATCACTTGGACACAACGGAGGATTTTTGTTGATTGCAAACAATAATCAACATTGAAGACTTTGAAGAGAGAGAGAGAGAGGAAGAGGGAGAGAGAGAGGCTTGGCCAGACGCGGATGACAATGCTTTAACGAGATCACACAGAGAGCCGAGCGGAGGATGTGTCTTAAAAGGATCTGTTGATCATATTGAGACCGAAAAGCAGATTACACCAATTAAGATTGCACAGATATTCAGCTGGAAACCTGCTTTGGACGCAGTTTTGAAGCTGTCGAGAGGGCCTCAGAAAGCGAAGCGAAACAGGGGGG
>OOFC01049692.1:76650-96162 GCA_900323345.1 Pseudochromis fuscus
ATAATTTCTCAAATATCTCATTTTCCTTTCCACTACAATCTGTGCGCTCATTATAATCAGGGCGTCCACGCGCTGTTCCAGTACCACAACCAAAAAGGGGGGCCTGCACGAGGACGGTATTTTGGCACAGGCCTCTGTTTGCTTCTGCCGAGACGAATCTGAAATCTGGATGAATCAGTAAGAGGAGGAGGGAAAAACAGCGGAAAAGTGCGTGTTTTGAAAAAATAAATAAAAATTAAGGAGCGAGAATGACCCTGGAATCCATAATGGCGTGTTGCCTCAGCGAGGAGGCGAAAGAAGCCCGGAGGATCAACGACGAGATCGAGAGGCAGCTCCGCCGGGATAAGAGGGACGCACGCCGGGAGCTGAAACTGTTGCTTCTCGGTAAGCTCGTCTGGGAGAGGAGTGGTGGTGGTGGGTGGAGGGGGGGCAAAAGATCCTTTCCTCACCCAAAAATACCTTTGTGGGGTAGGGGGTGGGGTGAGATGGTCTTATTAATAATGGGGCTTCCCACCTGAGTGAAGTTGTGGAGTGGGTGTTATGAGTCCAGTGCACAGATTGGCAGATCAGGGCAGCACAGGGAGGAGATGCTGCCCAGCAGAGGCCTATGTATAATAAAAAAAAGGATTTGAATAACTGTGAAGTTAATACCCGGTAAACAAATGCTTCACTCTTTAATGTTTTTAACCTCTCCATGATTTCCTGACAGCAGCCTGTGCAGCCAGGCCTAAAAGGGCCCATCCAGGTGGTGGTGTTCTCATTATTATGAGCGTGTGTGTCAAATGTTAGCCGGGCCAAAGTCTGTACTTTATTGGGCGTAATCAAGACAGTTTTGCAGGCTAACACCTAACCCTGGCAATGATTATATCACAGGTGGGGAAAGAAACACAACCCTGTGTGTGTGTGTGACGGCATGCTCCATTATAAATATGTAGTATTCATTCATTGTAATCAACCTAACTGACACCCAATGCATTACGCACACAGATATATAATAGGTTGAAATAGATGAGTCTGTTAATGTCTCTTGTCCTAATTGTTAAATAGCAGAAATATAGTTCCCTGATATTCTGAAAACTTGAGTAATAATGTCAGTACCTGTGCATTGTCAGTTTGTGGTTGTAGGGGTATAGAAAAGTGGGGGTGTGGGAGTGGGGGATCTTGTTCAGAAGTATTAGTCATACTGGAGAAATGTGAGGAAAACAAATCATCTACTTACCATCCCTGTTTTTAATTAGATTTTCAACAAAAAGCCCATTAGATGTGATGACTGTGGTCCTGGAGAGTGGTGCCAGGAACCTCTCTTCCTGATCCAGCACTCGCCTCACTCACTCCCTCACTTCCTTATAAAATGCATGAAGGAGAGCGGTGTCAAGAAAGCTGGACGTACAGATCCATGCATCGTGGTTTTTGCCTCTCGAGGGACTGAATAAATAAAGCTTTCCCGTTTGCTCTCCTGTTAGCACAAAATAATGAAACGAATCCCCCTATAACAGGATTTGAAGGCGCTGACTGCCACCACCCTTGTTAAATATGAACAAATAATTGTGTTGTTGTTGTGGCCCCGTAATCTCTCTTAATACCAAACAACTCGCTCGTTATGCAAACACATAAACAGCATCAAAAAAAAGGGATGGCAAGCAAGATTGAGGACGTAGCTGTATTTCTCATGATGTTATGTTTTGTTGTGTTTATCAATTTATTAGTCACCATCCTCATGTGATACAAAACATTCGACAACCACAGAATTCATGGTTATGATTCATATTCAACACTTTTGTGTCAGTAGCTGCTAATCAGTAGGTCCTATCAGTGGTGGCTATTATATTTCAGAGTGGTTTAGTAGCATGCCTCTAATGACAGGATGCTTACAGTTAATGCCTTTTTATACACAGAGTCCCGGGGAACAAGTGAGATCCATTAAGTTCAGTCAAAAGTTGCTTGCAGTGCTGAACCCAATGTGTGGTTTCTGTTTTTGTGTAGTAAGAAATTTGCAAGGATCAGGTTTGATCTGGGACAGCGGTGTAAACAGTCTCCTGCTGTGTGGTGTTGTCAGAAGTTGTAAGACAGACTTAAGAGGTAGAACACAGAGGCTAAACCAGGACAACAGACCCTATTAACTTTTGTAGACATTTAAAATCGCGCACGTCTGACACCCCAAAACAAGTCTGACTACATTAACCTTGTTTTTGAATAAATGATCTTACACACACACAGTTCACAGTCATATTGTGTGTTTCCGTTTTGAATGTATTATTACACGTACACACTACTACGAGTTAACCAGAGAAATTTGTGTGTGCTCTATATGGCTCCAATAACCCACATTCTGGCAGTGTATTGTGGGTTTTAGAAACTCACTAATTGCTTCGTGTCCCGGGAGACACGAGCATAAAACTCTCGTCAAGTTTAGAAGTTTTTCAGTCCCTCACAATGTCCATCACTGATTTATTTATCTATTTATTTTTATTACGAATCATCTTGGCTTTTAAACTTCACTTACAATCTTTCAAAGCCGCTAATTGCTTTTTGTCCACAGGGACACAAGACAAAAAAATGCAACACAACAAATGAGAACATCGCACAGCGTTTAATCCATCCACCTTGTGTATCTAATATCCATTAAGGGGTTATAGACTAATAATGGAAGGGTACTGAAATTAACACTCATTTAACCTGGACTGATGACCATTAATAGAGCAGCAGTGTAGAGGGGTGGTTGGAGTGGGAGATGGGTTTGATAGTGTTTTGACTTTGATGTTGTCCAGCACACATGAAGTTTATCTCTGGCTAAAGGGCCACATGTACTAAAGGCTTCATTAAGATTTGTAATACAGGAAAAGTCCAATATATATATGAAAAAAGATGTTCATCCAAGCAGAAGAATGATGAGGTGGGGCAACTCAGCAAGAATACATTATTTCAAAATAAAACCATTTGCTCTAACCATAGACTGTGTCTATGGCCAAAACCCATTAGAACACCTTGTACTGTTTAAGTGTTAACTGAAATGTAAAGCAACAGAGGGAATAATACATAACATTAACTGAGTATCCGAACCCGTAAAGTCATGGGATGGTCAGGACAGAGACTGAAAAGAACTAGAGATCTGAGTCCAGGAAGAAAAGGGATGGTAAATAGTTTGTGCTACATAATTACTTTTTTCAGTTTGTTTAGTACAGTATAAAAACCAAACACTACAGTTAGACTAGGGCTAGGCTTAGCTACTCCATGGGTAGGTTTGCTGAACCTGTAGTGATGATGATGATGATGATGATGAGGAGGAGGAGGTGGAGGAGGACAAAAAGGGCGACATTTGAAACTGAATATTTTAGAGGAAGTTGTGCTGTAAGCTGGGATAGTGTAAGACCTCTCCTTGTTATGTTAAAATATGCTCTGATTGTAAGAGTTGACCATCTGCTGCAAAACTTTAAAAAAAAAAATCCTGTGATCAACAAACTATATTTGCAGTTCTTTGTGTTGCATCTTTTTTTGTCTTTATGTTTGTGTGGATTATGAGTGGAATTGAAATAGTTTTACATTCACTCAACACTTCAATCAAAGTTAACTAGAGATATTTGATGTCTACTGAAGTCAAAGGTCCTGAGATACCCTTGATCAAGATTAACTACTTACATTGTCTCCTGTACTGAAATTACCTGGATTTTAACTCTAGTTTCAATTGACTTCATTGCAAAAGTTTTCATTTTCAATCATGAAATTCTCAGTCAGTATATTTTTCCCTACTTGGGCTTCAAAAATAGGAATATTTAGAGTTTTTTATTGACAAATGAGACTAGACTTATTACTCGAGTCTCATACACATTTGGTAGTGTCCTCAGGTTCAAGGGTCAAACCCACCTCCTCCTTTCTCCATTTATATCCAAATATGGTGACTTGTAGCTCCAAAAAAACCAACATGGTGTTCAAAATGTAACTCCACAAGCCAACAGGTGGCATCACGTTAGCTTTGTCCATTCTATATAGAGTCTTTGATTATAGTAAACTGGATATCTGTTGCTTTTTGGACCATTAGTCGGACAAAAAAAGTGTCAAAGATGAACCAAAGTGAAAACATTGCGCATGTATAGATACATCCAGCTGCTTGAATATGATTGAGGTCTGAAACATGTGTTGACAGTCAAATGGGTTAAACATGAATAATTATCAGGCTTGTCTACATCTGCTAAATTAATTTAAAATTGCTCAATCACAAAAGTGGCACGGCCCAGCTCCAATCCTTATGAGACCATTGGACCTACTTTTTGACGCCTGTCCCCCTTAACACGCTTAAACATGCATATTCACATACACAGGCAAAATGATAGAGACGTGGGATGATGGGGCCTGAAGGAAAATCAGACTTAAATCATCAGAAGAAACCAGAACACTTACTTAGATAGCACAATTACTCATAAATATATTCTAAACTGTGTTCATTTTGCCCAGCAGAGCAGCTTTTGTTTTACTTTAACATTGCACGACAGCATGTCAAGTCTGCACTTTCGCAATATGCATTTAAAAAAAACAAAAAAAACCCACTTTGTATAAGTTGTTGATCTACCCGCTCGCTGTCAGCTGCAGACAAATAAAAAGCTGTGGGAACTTTGTCAAGGCTACGACTGAACAAAGTCCACCTCAACTTGTAACAAGCCTTTAACAAACACATGGTTGTAATTGTGAGAGGAAGCCCTAAAGATGTCACATGATCCTTGTGTGAATGCAGCCAAGTTAACAGTGCAGCAACTTTGGGAAAAAGATTTGAATTCTTTTTATAATTTTACTGTGAGAAGTCATAAATACATTGTAGAGCAGTTAATACATCACATGATATTTTCCCCAGTATAAATCAAGTCTTGATATTTGCAGCATTAACAGCATGAACTTCTTTTTTTTGTTTGTTTTTCAAAATTATGATCTCGTAAGTAAAAATCTTCCCACTGTGAATGTTGCTGCAGAACATGAGAATGTGGTCTAGTAACATACTTGTTTACACCATAGTATTTTTTACTGAATTCATGTCTCTACCTTGTGTTTTGCCTTGTAATTTGGCTTAAGGCCGCCTGTGGTTAACACTGAATAGATCTGACACCCACAGGACTGAGTTTCTTTGTGAGAGTGAAAAACAAAAGCGGCTCCTCAGATCATTCCTAAAAACATCGTTCAACAGTTTTACCGATTAATAGAAGATTAAATGAATCTAATAGGATTTAATAGGAGAATGTTAAACATTATTTAATCCCTGGTCTGCAACTGTAGCTCCACACACACCACTGCTTGATTTATAACTGGTGTATTGTGTAGTTATTTAAACAATCATCAACTTTCACTTCATTACAAGTATTAACTGTTTGTGTTTAGTTTTTTGGTTTTACATGGCAGGTGTTTATTTAGTCACATAAATTAAAATTTAATAGAAAAACTCAGGAACTTGAGAGTCCTGACACATGAGTACTGTATTGATCTCATGATAATTGTATAGCAAGGTCTAATAATCTAAACTGAGAAACGTGTACTTTACAAAGTACCACGGTTCTCCGGCCTGGGTTCTGCTCTGTGGCATCAGTCCTCGAGGTGCTGCTCAGATCTCGGTTTTGAATTATTTTCTTCTTTCATTATAAATTTAATGAGTCGTAATCATAAACAAACTCTGTGTGTGGTTGACACTGATGTGAATTCAAGGTGGGGGGTGAATAACAGCCTTTTTAATGATCCTCCATCCACACCTACTGTTTGGCTTTAGTTCTGAATATTAGGCAATGAGCAGTCAAGGTAAAGGAAGGCACCACACACAGACACACTTCTCTGCTCCCTCTCAGCTTGGCTCCTGCTGATCTACACACACACCAGCCTCAAACACGGGTTAACCCCGGGTCACTGCATTTATTTGAAAGGTGACTCAGCAGCCGCTAATGGCCAGCACACACCCGTCTGGCATATTCACTGTCTCTCTGTTGATATAATAAAGAACCATTAGGACTTTAGTTTTTGATAACCTGTGTAAAATACTGTAGTCTCACAGAAGAGTACCATATCTGTTTTTTTGTTTGTTTGAACAACCAGGAGGAGATCAGAACCCAGAGAGTTTTTGACGTTACTCATCTTTCCACAAACCAGAATGTTCAGGGTGAGCGCTGTGAGGCATTACCTCTTGTCACGACTGTTTGCAGTCTGCAGCGACTGAGAGGACTTGAGGTTAATGTAACGGTTAATCATAAAACTCCCGCTCACCCACGGGCACAGCAAGGTGAACATGTCGAAGGGTTTGGGTGCAATAAGAATGATGCACCATGTTTGTGCTGCATTACTAAAAAGTAATTAAAAGTATCAAAAAGTATGAGCAAGTCAGAGCTTTTACTGATTCTGTCAAAAAAATAATAATAATAAAAAGTAAATCCAGCCCTGTGCAACATATTCATTGATTTTTTTCAAAGAAATTAGTAAAACATAAGTTGCTTGGATAAACATAGCCATGCTTTGATATTGTACAGCCACACAACAATAAATATATTCTGATGCTTCTGCATTTCCCCTGTGTGTTAATAATTTATAAGTAGGATTTCAAGTGCCTGGTTTAAGAGCACTTCATGGGTAATTGTGCTAACTTCATCATTACTACCTTTCCTGCTCAACTCTTCTTCTAAATGCACAGAATGCAACAGAAAAATAGTTTTTCTGGCTTTAAACTATTTCATCAGTAGCTTGGATTGTAGCTTTGTCAACTGCTTTGTTTACAGTGGAGATGCTACTATGGCTGAAGTAGGGTTTGTATTATATAGTAGAGAAACTCTATGAGAGGGTTTACACTGGACTGCAGGATGCATCTCTCAGCCGCTGACATGCAGAGCACACACACACACACACACACACACACACTCCTTGAGTAGTGAGGTAAAGTTAGACTGTGGAGTTGGTCTGCCAAGATTCTCAATGAACCAAAGAGAAACTACACCCCCGGTTCTTCACACCCAAATAGTTCCTGTCACCACTGAGAGGAGAGAGATGTTGTTCTTGGTCTGTCACCAGACCAAGCAAACAGGCTGAGAGGAAAGTAGCCAGCAAATATTATTATACTGTATGTGTGAGTGACTAAGTGTATGAGTGAGTACATACTGTTTGTCTGTGTGCACATACCTTACGTCTGTGTGTAGAAGTGTGAGTGCACATGTTTCTTACAAGACAGGATGTTGTGTCACAGAAAGTTAAGATTGACCATTTTTCCCTCAGAAAAAAAATAATACACATTTATATTTGTTTTTAGAATAATTTTAGAATAATTTTAATTCCCAAATATAAATTTTTGGCATTTCATTTGTTGTATTTAGTTTACCGTATTTTCCGGACTATAAGCTGCTACTTTTTTCCGACGCTTTGAACCCTGCAGCTTAAACACTGGTGTGGCTCAGTATCGGCGGCACGAAGCTCGTTAGCTTTTTACAAGCTAGCAAGCTCCGTGCCGCCGATACATTTAGCCTCGTCACATCAGACCCGGTCAGAGTGGACCACATGAAACTGTTTGAATAAATTCAATAGCGGCTTATAGACAGGTGCGCTCAATAGTCAGGAAAATACGGTAATCTAAATGTTTCTATTAACATTGGATTAAATTACAAAGTGCAGTGTAAGAAAGGTAAGTCATAGTAATGGACCAAGAGAATTATTAGCAAAATGAACAGTGAATTTAAAACTTATATTCATCACATAGCCAAAAACATGGCTTCAAATAAATGTCGATCCAATCTGTGTAATCAGTAAACTGCTTTCTTAAAAGTTCGCAGTAACAACTTCATAAAACAATGTTTTGTTCTTAAAATGATCAAAATATGTCTATAATAATACTTTTTTTAAAGGAGCATTGTGGCATTTTTGCTGTGGGTGGATGTGTTTTGTTGCTTTTAAATGTCCTGTCAACCAAGGAGGGTTATTGCAGATTCTCTTCTAGTGTTTTAATTTAGAAAAGTAAATTAACATCTGCACTTGAATCACAAATTAGTGGCTGTAAATGGGAGATTGTTGTGGCCTATTCAATGTAATGGAATAAGTGTTCTCTGTATTTGGGGCTGGTGCCTTCCCAAGATTTTAACAGCTATTCTCTCGTTCCTTAATTCTAATGAAATAATTGTTTTATTGTGAAAATACAACTTTTTTTCCCATAGAGTCCCACAATGGCTCAAAGTCCATTTAAAGGAGCATGAATGCTGACACAGGAGATTGAATGTGTTGGTTGGTTAGATGAAACCCTCCACAAACCTACTAAACAAATAAACTCTTTGTCCTTTTTCTTGTCTGTTTCCTCAGGCACAGGAGAAAGTGGGAAGAGCACATTCATCAAACAGATGCGGATTATCCACGGCGCCGGTTACTCCGACGAGGACAAAAGGGGTTTCACCAAACTTGTCTATCAGAACATCTTCACAGCCATGCAGGCCATGATCCGAGCCACGGAGACGCTCAAGATCCCCTACAAGTACGAGCACAACAAGGTAAATGAGATCCTTTCACTCAAGACAATATAAATTCCCCAAATGGAAGTGACAGCGTTATTCAAGGGTGACAAACAGAGGGACTCTGTGGCCACAGCAATGTTGCATATTTTTAGAGTGCTGTCTATCTTATTTGGAACAGCCATCCATAATCATTTCCTGTCCTTTTTTTACACTTCCTGCGTCCTTACAGCGCTCCAGTAGTGCATCACACCCTTGTTTGTGTTTGCTGGTGTGTTTCTATGCACTCACACATCAACACAAATAGACACGAGAGGCGCGCCCTATACCTCCCACTCCAATTTAACCTCACTTTCTGTAACCATCGCTTCCACCAGCGTCTTTGTTTCACCTTTGATGACTTGTAGTTGTAGCTTTGGGAGCTGTTATGGTGACCTCTCACTGGCACTTCATTCCCTGTGAGAGTGGTAAATGAAAGGAAGTGGAACATAGGGGTCATCACCTGGTTTCTAGTTGTCATAAACCAGGTTACCACACATCTCAGATTCAGAACCTCAGGTGATTGAGTTGATGAGCAAATTTTAGTTTTCTATCCTGACCTCAGATCACCTTTGATATTATTCTGGATGCACACAACAACACTGACCACTGTAATACTTTGGTGTGGTGGATGTTAAGATTGTTTCAGAACTATCCTACCACAACATATTGTTAGATCAGATCACAATCATAACAACTAAGACTTTGTGAAAGAATTTGTTGAATTCTGCAGGAACTGAGTTCATTAGAGACATAAAAATTATTCAGCAGGCATCAAAGTTATAATGTATAAAAGCCAGCGACACTGACTACAGCAACCAGGGGGAGCCGGATCACAAACACCTGTCCACCAGGTGTGCATTACATAACACTTAGTGCAAGATTTAAATGGACACCACAGCTTGGATTGTACTTCCTCTGTCTTCCTGTTGGCCTGGATCATTGTTTTCTGTGGTCGCTTTCACTTCCGTGCTCACGAAGAGTCAAACCAAATGTGCTGTTTCATTTGTACGCTTTCATCATTGATCCATTTTATTGAGTATGATAAAGATTACAGTTTTTCCATCCCATCCCAGCATGCACATTAATTCCAGTAACCACCACTTCCCTCATATTGTACATCCAACCGTATCTGAGGTTGGTGTGGGAAGGTTTTGCAGGAGATATTAAGGACTCAGTAGAATGAAGTTGAGTTTGCAATGCAACCATAAAACACAGCTACTGAATGCCAGTCATACTTCATGCCCAACATATACAACCTACATGTACCTTGTGTTCTTATACAAAAATGGGAAGTATTTTATCTGTGACAAAGGAGTTCACCGACATCACACAGGAAGTGAAAATGAAACCCAGTCTTTCTGGGCATTTATAATAAATGTCCCTAACATTTACTAGAAGGCTTATAAAGCTCACTCATTTAAGTAGGTTACTGTCCCCAGACTCTAACCATTAAATCATATCAGATGTTCATGGCACATAGTTGGTCTCCAGTTTTTGTTTTAAATGCACATCATGCAGACTTGAAATGGGAACCAGGTTTTGTCCTGTGATGCTGAGCTGTCTGTAGCGACAGGTGAAGATCATCACCCTGCAGTGTTACTGTTCACCCCTTTGTTAAAGGGACTTTACATTAAGATGTCATAGAAAAAATTCTCCTCATGGGTTAAGTGGAATTGACGTGTTTTGCTGTGTCAGTCACTTATTCGTATAGACTCCATGATATAAGTATCCTGTGTAGTTTATTGAAAGGTTGTTGAGTAAGGGTTAGATACTGCTTGTGCAGATGGCTGTCATGTATAATAAATGTAAAATAGACCTTGATGCTAATGCATTCTTATCTTAACAGCTGCCCGTTTTATAACAGCCTGTCAAAACTCTGTACTGCATTCCTGAAATATGTCTGCTGCTGCACATGTGATCATTTGTCTAAGTGAAACTACAGCTGTGTGTAAAAATCTGATTTAACATAAAATAAAAAAAAAATATGTTGACTGCATGCTCTGCATCACCACTAATTATTGCAAAGTATGAAGCTGCACAGATGAAGTTATGTGTGTTCAGTAGGTGACAAGTGGTAGCATTAAATCTGTAGTTTGGAAACTTTTTCTTCTTCAGTATAAGTTTGTGTGCAAGTGGTAAGGTCACAGATTTTATATAGAATGGACGAAGCTAATGTGACGCCACCCGCTGGTTTGTGGACGAGCATTTTGAAGCCAGGAGTTTGGTTTCTGAACGTTGCCACGTTGGGTTTTTGTAGCTAGAAATGACCATATTTGGATATGAAGGGAGGAGTGAGGAGGTGGGTCTGACCTTTGATCTTGAGGACATTGTCCATACTGTATGAGACTGGAGTTCAGGTCTGCTCTTAACAATGCCCCTTAATGTTCATTTTTTCAAAGCCTAATCTTCTCAACTATGATGTTTTTTTCACCTGGACCACCACATCACTAATCTGAAGAATTAACTTCAGCTAATGATCTGTAAAAAATGTATTGACGGAGTATTTCATGATTAAAAATGACAATTTTTAAGTTTGTCTGAGCCAGGTTCTAGTGGCCATCGGGAGTATTGCACTTTTTTCACTTCTACATTGGCCTCAGGTTTGAGACCTGGTTACTTCCTGTCTATGGTTGCTCCCCCCTTCAGCTCTAATGAATCACTGACTATCCCTCAAACTGCCGCACCAGGAAAGAAGCAACCGAAACATTTATTTATTTGGATTTCTAATTTCTGTTTCTTATTTCTACCTTGGAGCATAAATTACCACAATCAAGCTTTTTTTTCCAACAGACACAGGTTTCTTTTTTACTGACCTCTACCAAACAGTTGAGTTGAATACATACAATTACCAAAACAAGCTGGAAAAATCAACAGAAAATAACAGAATAGAAAGCAATGGAATAACAAATGTAGTATATATACATCTATGAATAATAATGAATAATGAACCATTTACATTACATTAGCCTTGCACCTGTATGTTTACCAAACAGCTGATTTGTCAGTCTATGGTAGAGTCATGTTTTTAGTAAATTATTTGATCCTGTTAAAATGTTTTTTTAGTTTATCAAGTTACATAGCTGTGTTTAGAAATTCTGCTGGAACTATAATATGTCAAAAAATTAAGTTCAACACGATATAATCACTCAAAATGTACTTTACCAAATGGTCGAGCAGCCAACCAATTTCAAACTTCAGTCTACTGCAATATACACAGAGAATTACCTGAAGCTGATACACTTAATCAGCATTGTGTGAACTCTTGTCATGAGTTTAATAGATGTTCAGTTAAATTAAAAAGTTTCGTACTCCAGCTTCATGTAACCAACCTAATAATGAAGGAACACCATTGCAGCACTGTATGTGAAACGGTTTCAACATTCAAGCACTTGTTGATCTGGTGCCGTGGGACACTGGAGAGTTTTAATGGGAATCTGGGGCGGCAAAACTTTCCCCTTAATAGACGCAGTGGGATTTGAGCTTCAAATATTAGGTCCATGCTGAGCCTGAGGGTGCAGAATTTTCTGGATATAGAATATGTGAGAAAATAAACCAACGATAATTAGGACTGCATAACCTGTAAAAGGATTGGGTTTTTTTCTATGATTGACTAAGGCTTGTTTCTTCAGTGCTGTTGAGTTAAGATGTAAATCTCTGTAAACTGTAGCACTTTTTCTCATTGTGTTTTCCAACCAGGGTAACGCCAACATTGTGAGAGAGGTTGATGTAGAAAAGGTCACCATGTTCGAAAACCCTTATGTAGACGCAATCAAGAGCTTATGGAACGACCCAGGCATCCAGGAGTGTTACGATCGAAGGAGGGAATACCAACTCTCAGACTCCACTAAATAGTGAGTAGAAACCATTCAATGGATCCAGATCTCAGACTCAGACAACTCTTACCTGCTTAGTTCAGAGTTGTTAGTTAAACTCAGGCTTATAAGGAGTGTTCAAAAAATACTCTTCTGAATCTGTTTAAGGAGGAATAGACTTTGACAAAGCCTGGATTGTTTTTCTCTCCTCTTCCTCTTGTAGTTACCTGAACGCTTTGGACCGGATTGCTGAGCCGTCTTATCTTCCTACCCAGCAGGATGTGTTGAGGGTTCGAGTCCCGACTACAGGCATTATTGAATACCCATTTGACCTGCAGAGCGTCATATTCAGGTGATGTATTTTCAGTATTCATCAATTTGATCACACTTTTGCAAACATTCATAGTTTATTATGTTTAGTTTATTCCATCCTGTTAGCAGACATGTCATTTATATGATTGTAATTTGATAATATTCTCCAACTACAACTAATGACTTTATATAAACATTAATGATATATTTACACTACAGGGAGGTAGTACATGTTGGAGGTAGAACCCTGTAGATATGTTTATCTAATAGTACTTAGAAGCTACATTGAGCATTAATACTTCATGTGCAAGGAGTATAAAAAGCTCGTAAAATTGCATTGTGGTGTTTACTATTACTGATTTTTGACTCGCACACACAGATTTTCTTGTTTGTAACAGTTTCTCATCTGAAATACTTCTTGGAAACCACACTACAGCACTTTCACTTTTGATTTTTAAGAACAGTCTTCAACCAATTCCCACTTCTCTCACTGGGGTAGAGAGAACTGGTAGAAGCAGTGTTACTAATAAATGTAACAGTAATATTTTGTTTCAAGTCAACTACATATCAAAATAACCCAAATGATCAACAGTGTCATCACATTTGATTCATTTTTTCTTGTATCAGTCAGACTCCTCTGAGCTACTTGAACCAGAGAAGATCTGCAAACACTTTAAGAGCTCAAAGTGACTCTTTTCTCTCCCCTGCCTTGACAGGATGGTGGATGTGGGAGGTCAGAGGTCGGAGAGGAGGAAGTGGATCCACTGCTTTGAGAACGTCACATCCATCATGTTCCTGGTAGCACTTAGCGAGTACGACCAGGTTTTGGTGGAATCGGACAATGAGGTGATTGAATTATTATTTCACACATGATGTAGAGGACCAGTTGTCTCCGATGATGAAAGGGTTGTTTGTGTTTTTTGAAACAATGTAAATCAGATTCTTGTTCTCCCCTTGTTGTTCTGCTTGGCAGTTCTCCACCTCTTCTTCTCTTGCCATTTGAAAAGGTTTAGCCAGCTGTTGTGAATACAGCCCCAGGCCACAGCCCTTTCTTAAGAGGATATAGCATATGTGTCAGTTTGTTAAAGTGTATTAATGAGCAGGTGTGCGCTCATGTGTCATCTGTTTTTTTTTTTGCTTATGCTGTTTCCTTCCTTTGTTAGCCTGCATGTTAGAGACAGAGAGGACTGACCAGCTGCATGTTCTCCATATTGCCACGTCATTGGATAGTTTTTTATAATATACAGAAGACTCTGTGTTCAGCAGCACTGTGGTGTCTGAAGCTCGCTCTCAGGACGGTTGTTTTGTTCAATTAAACACTGAAATCAAGTACGAGGGAAAAATTAACGACACGGCTGCCCTTCTCTCTCATCTTTACTGCTCTCCCTCTGGTGCGGTACAACGTTTATTAAAATCTGTACTTAATGAGTATGAAAGACTGTGGTTTAATTAAGTGATTAACTGTCTGTCTCTCTCTGTTCTCTCTCTCTCTCTTTGTATGTCTGCACATCCTCACTACACACACACACACACACACACACACACACACAAACTCACTCTGTGTAGAACCGAATGGAGGAGAGTAAAGCTCTGTTTAGGACAATAATCACATACCCCTGGTTCCAAAACTCCTCAGTCATTCTGTTCCTCAACAAGAAGGACCTGCTGGAGGAGAAGATCATGTACTCTCATCTGGTCGACTACTTCCCAGAGTATGATGGTGAGTGTCGGCAGCAGTGGTTCAGTGTAGCGGCTAAAGGAGCAGATTTTGTGTTCTTGTGTTCTGAACACAATATGTAATGACAAATCAGCACAACTTAAAGAAAACATCAAGTTTAATTTCTAAAAAATGTGTAAAAATCCACAGTGCTGCTATGATTAAACATTTGGTACAAAGTATTGCATTAAAATGGGCATTGAAATGATCAGTTATTTTATATCAATAGAATTGATCTTTAAATCAAACTTTATTTGCATAGTACCTCCTGTTCTTTACACACAAGGTGATTATTAAACAGTTTTAGAAAGTTTTAGAAATCTAGCAAAAAATAAAGACCATGAAACAATGTAATAACAACAATGTAATCAAATGCCAGGCTAAAAGATGAGTTTTAAATTAATGTTTAAAGATATGAACCCTTTCAGTTCACATCCTCCCATAAACTGTTTTAGTAGGGCTGATAGATTTTTTTTTACCAAGAAGTGTAAAAGTTAGTGTGGGATTTTGAAATTTCAAATGTGTAGAAACCCTGAAAGTTTATATTTCAGCTGTAATGACCTGCTTGGAAAGTCTCTATAAGTGCATCAGACCTTTTGAAGTAGTTTCTATTTGAAGAAGTATCTAATGGCGCATTTCCACTGGTACCCACTCGCTTCGCTTCACCTCGGATCGCTCGGCATCAGCCCCCCTCAGTTGCATTTACATTGCTGAGGATCGTCCCTCCTCCGTGTAGCTGGCCGTCATTCGTGACGTCATCTTTTATGCGATTCTTTCGTTTCTGACCGCACCGTCCAGCTCCCGCTGAATTTTCTCATCGGCGACTAATGACAGAAAGGTTTGCACCTCGTCCTGAGTCCATGGGGCAGGATTTCTCTTCTTGTTGTTATTTCAAACACGTCTGCACGGTTTGCCAAAGATTTAAAAATGGCGTGTTTACGGGGACAGATTACGTGCAGCACAGTGATGACGCAATGACGCAGTGACGATTCCGACCAATAAGATTTTAGTACCTGCTCCGACCTGACCTGGTACCTTTTTTTTGGAACCGCAGGAGAGGAGGTACGAAAAGTTGTACCAGGCAAAAAAAAAGTTGTACTATATTGTACTGTTATAAAATTTTTGTAATTGTATTTAAGAAAATGTGCATTTAAAAGTTACTTTTTATATACTTATGGACTGAGAAGCCTACTTTACTGTTTCAAGATTCAAGAAGTTTATTGTCATACAGCAGTACTGAACAATGAAATTCTTACTTTGCGAGTTCCCTTCACACAACTAAACAATTCAACTAAACTAAAATGAAATAAAGGAAATAAACTAAACAAGGAAAATAGATTTATTGTGCAAAATGCAAAATACTGCCACAGTGGTAAGATTGATTGTGCAAAATACACCGAGTGCAAATATTATTACTGTTATTGTGCAAATATGCAAGGATATGTACAAATGAGTTGTTTGGAGGTTTGAACAAACAATACCGAGCGGCTTTCTAAGGATTTACACACATCATTAAGGTTTCAGTGTGTGTGTAGATTAACAGCTGATTTATATCCGATGGAAGTGAGTGTGTTTGTCATCCTGTCGTGAAGTCGGCTCAGTGGAGTAGCACATATAAACCTGTCCCCGCTGTCAGCACACTGTAACATGGTCAGTACTGATAACCCACATAACACACATAACTGACGGACAGAAATAATGCTGGACACACACACACACACGCACACACACACACACACAGATGGAGGGTGGTGGTGATGCTGTCAGGACAGGGTGTCAGGTCAGCCTGTGAAAGAGGACAGACCAGCTGAGAGAAGCCTGCGTCACATGTTTGGAGCTGTTATTTTATCTTTATTTTTTTATTTTCTATTTAGTTTGATTGCCAGATGTTCTTCATGTTTCTTTCTTCAAAATTTACATAGAGATCACACATGGCGGGGTTGGTTCAGTCCCCAAGATCTGTCCATTATTTGTTATGATAATAACACAGAAAAATCCTCGTTTTTGAATTCAAAATGTTTGATTTTGTAAATCTGAGGGCTCAGAAATGTGGTTCTCAGCCTCTCTGGATACATCCGACTCTCCCACTCTGAAATAACAACGTATTAAAAGTTGAAAACACACTACTAGCTCTTTTTTGCATCCTTGCAGTACAGCATTACAGACTAAAACAGACATATATTTCCCCATGAGTACATGTTAATAAACAAAAATTTAAAAAAAATCTAAATGAAGTTGTGTAAGTGTGCAATAGAAAACCAGTGGGATCTAATTTGTATGTTTTTAATTGAACTGAGCAAAAATCAGCAGTTGGGCTTTTACACCCATCAAAAAAAAAATCAAAATATTAGAAGCAAAAGTTGAAAACTACAAGTAGTTACATGTTCTTGTCACACTGAGACAGACAGTGTGGGCAGAACCGATGAAGAGGAGATAAGGACAAAAATGAACAATGTGGCTGACATCAGACCACCTCTCACCCTCTGCCCTCTCTCTCTGTCTTCCTCAGGTCAACTTAAACTCAGTCTTTCTTTCTTTTTTTAAAGTTCCTTTTATGTCTCATTTGTCCACTTGGTTCATTCAACATCTATTTTCCAACAGGAGCTGAAAGTTGTCACTTCAGCCATAACTGTTGCACCTTTCTTTGACCTGAAGTCGTCATAGCAACAAGCTGAGCATTCACCTTCTGTACAAATCAAGCTCCCTGCTATAAACTGTTACCAGTGCTCCACGGGTAACAGTTTATACTGCAGGACACTTTATAGCTCTGTCAGTGGGAGATATTTACCACTTTAAAGGTGCTTTCTCATTTCATTTAAAATATATCTTGTCTGTCTTCTTTTGATGTGTTTTACATATGACAGAATATTTAATGTGTTTAATGAATCACCTCTTTTTAGTGCACAATCCCAAAATGCAACTCATATAATTATGTGTAATGTGTTGCATTTGTATAGAGTCTCATAGGACACCTGTGTTATCCTACACTGTTGAATGCTCAGACAATAAGTGACATCTGTTAAACTTCCTGGTGTGGTCATGTGACAATGTCCACATTTGTGTACCTAACATATATGGAAGACGACAGATCTCCAGAAATGAGTTGCTTATGGTAGTGTTGTAGTCAAGAACGTACCAACCAAGACCAAGACATTTGGAGGTCGAGACCGAGACAAGACCAAGACCCTGTATATCAAAGAAAAATCACAACAAAACAGAACCAAATGACCAGTATCTTTTCTTTCTTTTTCTTTTTCTTTTTTTTTAAGTTTGCTTTTACATGAATGCAACAGCAACAAAAACTAATTTTCCTGTTAGAAATCCTGCTCCATGGACTCAGGACGAGGTGCAAACCTTTCTGTCGTTAGTCGCCGATGAGAAAATTCAGCAGAAGCTGGACAGCGCGGTCAGAAACGAAAGAATCGCATAAAAGATGACGTCACGAATGACGGCCAGCTACACGGAGGAGGGACGATCCTCGCCAATGTAAATGCAACCGAGGGGGGCCAATCCTGTGCGATCCAAGGCGAAGCAAAGCGAGTAGGTACCAGTGTATATGCGCCACAAGTGTCCCAAAGATCACATGACGGCAGCTAAATTCTACTTTTCTCACTTATCACAGTAGTGCTGGCCTGGTTTTGACTGGTCTTGATCAAAAAACCTGAGTCCACCCTGTCCGAGACTGAGACAAGACCCAGTAAAAATGCCTTCGATTCTGAGACGAGACCAAGACCCTTAAAAAGTAGTCTCAGAGACCAAGACCAATCTGGAGTATTACAACACTAGCTTATGGTCCATTTGGTCTGTTTTATATCCCTCATGATTTTCCTTTAAGGAGGAATGGGTCTGGGTTCTTATGAGTTGATATCAACATCATCTGGTCATTCAAAGCCACATCCTAGTGGTTTCATGGTGTATGTGCTCCTTTTGTCTTTTTCACCTAAATTTATGTTGACAACAAACTGAGAGAAGTGTAAGGAGGTTACATCTGCCTCTCCAGGTACTGACACATGTTGGACCTGCTGTGCTGCCCCCCCAGAGGCCCCTGAACCATACTTTAAGCAACAATGATGTAAACTTTACCAATGTCAGCAATAACGTCCACGAGGGAAACAGACTAAGGACAGAGCTCAGTCTCAGGGAGTCATAAAAGGAGGATGGACTACTGCACACCTGGTAATTAACCAACGACCCAACGGCCACAGGGAGACGAACGGGAAGCCACAGAGGGCGTAGTGAGGTCAACGAGGAGGAAGACAAAACGAGGAGCTCGGTGGTGAGTCACAAAGTCGGGATGAAAGTGGCCACCTTAAACCTGACCTGGCAACAGTAAGGATGAAGATGGAGATGACAAAACACCTCAGTCATGTGTCGACTGCAGCCATAAAGCGGGAGATGAACAGCTCCAGAAGCTTGAAACCCCACAACTCACCCACAGTGATAATAAGCACCAGGAAACATCTCAGTCACTGCTGAACCAGAGCCATAAAAGGAGGATAAACTCTGCTCACCTGGCAACCCCTGGGTCCACACTGCCATATGTTCTGAACAGACAGGACGCTGAGGCGTTCATATGGTCAAACTGTTGCTGATCAATGGCAGCTTGTGGTCGTGACCTTATTGTCTGGTATCCAGGAGACAGAGCAGAGATGGAGACAGCCAATCACAGGCGAGCTTTCCTAGAATTTGTAATGAAATATCTGACTGTACCCAACACACTGAGAGCAGAGTTTAATCTGTAGAGTCGGCAAACACTGAATTACCATGTTTACATCTCCTGAATGTTCTGTTTGTGGAAATATCTGTCATCTCTACTTTTATTTGATCAACGTGTGTATTCGTGTGTGTGTGTGTGTGTGTGTGTGTGTGTGTGGCCTCCACGGTGCTTGCTCAGGTTTTTAGGTCAACACTAGAGTTTGACTTTTGAATTATTATTACCCCATTACTAATTGATTTCATGTCAAACATGTTTGCCCCTCAAATATTGTCGAACCTATTGTCATTTTGTACACGTGTGTGTGTGTGTGTGGGGGTGTGTGTGTGTGTGTGTGTGTGTGTGTGGGTGTGTGTGTGTGTGTGTGATGAGGACACAGGGTCAGGGGGATACACGGCGTCAGTTAAGGCAAACATGGCTGAACACCTTTGCCACACACACACACACACACACACGAAACAAAGCAGGAAC
>OOFC01049693.1:3336-14325 GCA_900323345.1 Pseudochromis fuscus
CCACCACCACGCCATAAAAAGCACCCCTAATTGTATTATGTTGTTTCTGTCTTCCGCCAACAGCAATGATGACTCACAATATTTTTTTTTTTACATCTCAATTTATTACGTAGTGATCAGAAATAGGATTCGAGGCGTGTGCGAAAGCTGACACAATAACGTCAGCAGTCAAAAATAATTTCAGTTTGATGTAAGAGTGATTTTGCAGGAAATGGCTAAAACAAAAAAAGCTTTAATGTCCCTCATCAAATGGTATGACATGATGTCAGTAAACTGCAGACAGCAGGCTAATGTTTACCAACCCAGCCGGTCCATTTTTGTTTTTTTGGTTTTTTTTGCCGAGCCAAAGTATAGCAAAGGGACCAGGGAGGCATATTAACACTGCTGAGTCCATCCTTCTGTGGACAGAGTGCTCTGTAGGAGGGAGAGTTCATATTTCACTAGTGAGTGACCAGAACCTGATACCTGAATTTCATTTGAAAGGTAATGGGGTGAATTTGAAGGGTAACGGTAAAAAGCTGCAACTATGAAGGTGTCAGTTTAAAACATACTGTAAATAGGATGGATGGGAGCTTCAGTGGCATCACCCAAGTTTGGCATTTGAATCTTGCTATTTTGGTTTTTTGGAGCCAGATGTGACCATATTTGGACATGGAGGGAGGAGTCAGGAGGCGGGTCTGAGCCTTGAAGCTGAGGACACTGTCCAATGTGGATGAGGCTGATGTTCAGGTGTCACTGGAGATTTCACGAAACAATTGAGCATTAAGCCCTGTAGTCTGAACGTAGCCTTAGTATCTCCTAAATGATGACATTGCTTTCAGATGCACCTGTCAATCAGACTAACCCCGCCCCTAACTCAGAATGACTTATGACTGAATATTTCAGGATTGAAAATGACCAAGTCCATTGGAGAGTTTTTTGGAGCCAGCCTCTTGTGGCCATTGGGAGTATTGCACATCCTTCTCCATTGTCTTCACTTTTGAGGCGCTGTTGCTTGGTCCATTTGTATCTACAGTCAATGGTTTAAAATAGACAATGTGTTTATCGTTTCATGACATGTTCACACGCCCTGTCATTTTACTTTCTTTTTTCCTCCCTCTCTCGCTCCCCTTTGCCCCGCCTCACTCCACACCTCCTTTTGTTCCCTGTCACTTAACCGTGTAGGTGTTTGGCAGAAGCCGTGACAAGTTGAACGTCAAACGGAGCTGACAGATTGTTGACATCTTCACTCACGGCGCGCCCGGATTAAACGCTCCTGACAGGGACTGCTGTTTTATTTCTCGGGTGGGATGCGATGAATTATGAAACAGCCGTGGTCGCGCGTCAGCCTCCCGTGCGCCCGCGTGACACGTGGCGGTCATGTCAGCCCCTGTCCTTTATTGGCTGTAACGTATTCTCTTTATGTCGACCGCCGCACTCGGCCCGTGTCCACTGTCAAGCTGCGGCATCACAAGGGACGAGCGTCTGGGGACCGAAGACTTTGAACAGATACCCCGAAACAACATTTCTTATTCACACACGCAGGACAAGGTTTGTTCATATTAATAAAACCATAAAAAGGACCGTGCTTCAGATATACGCCTCTGGTTTGTTTGCTTTGGTTTCTTTCTTGCTGTATTTTTTAAGTCTTGAGTTAAGCATTCCCTCGCAGTGATGTCCATATGGTGGAATCAGGTTGTAAAATTTTCAGGGGGTTTGTATATAAAGTGGATCACACTTCCTTCAAGCTTCTACCAAACACTTTGCCTACCTGCTGAGCACAGACTTCTCAAAGCTTTGATCATCACAAATCCCCACCACAAACATGCAAACACACACAGGGAGACGATGGGCTGTTGCTCAAAAAAATATCTCAGAAGCTTTTATTTTGTTTAACCACTAGACCGCGAGCGACTCCGGTTAAACTCAAAAACCTATGACACTGCAGCACCTTTAAAAACAATACAAATGCATTAATAATGTTCAAAATGTGACAAGTGCATCTCCTACGATAGACTTTGGCGAATGTTTCAGACTTTCAGCCACAGCCAAACCGTGATGATGTAAAAATAACCCCAGAAACGATCTCGGCCTGATCTCCCAGCCCGGGTGATGAAACCATCTGTGCACCAACCTCGGTTTTTCTGAAGGACTCTTCTGCTACTTTACTGCAAAGCAAACAGACAAATGTTATTCGACTTTCACTCATGTGTCTGAAAACTTAAGTCAGAAAACTGAACGTGGAGTCTGCGGATGTAAATTCAATGGTACACTGCTAATTTATGTTGTTAATATCTTGATGTGTTACTAGTCTCAGTTTTCAGAAATCCCTCAAAATGTGTAGCTCACTTGGGAATATTGTGGTACGACTTTTCCAGTGTAGCTTTCGTAAACACCCTGCAACAGATCGCAAAAGTTAAAAAACAAATGTGTGGAGGTTAGTGTGCGGAGTGTTTAAAGTTTTTCTTTGGTTAGTTTTAGTTTCATGTTAGATTGGTGTTAGCAGAGTCAGGTTAATGTTAGCTTTGTTTAAGGCTAGTTTTAAATTGGTCTTGGGTTGCTTTTAGCTTTAGCCAGTTTAAGGTTAGTTTTAGGTCAGTGGTCAGCTGGTTTAAAGTTAGTTTTAGGTTAGCATGAGGTTACTCTGCGGTTTGCTTACTTTGAGGTATGCGTTAGGGTAGCGCTAGGTTAGTTTTAGTGTAGTTTTAAGTTAATGTTAGCATAGTGTCAGGTAGAATTTAGGCTTGTGTAAGGTTAGGTTGGGTTAGTGTTAGATTAGTCTTGGGTTAGTTACAGGTGAGTGATTAGTTTAAGGTTACTTTTAGGTTAGTGTTTGGTTAATTTCAGGTTAGGCTTAGGTTACTTTTAGGTGTTAGGTTGCTGCTAGGCTAGTTTTTGATTAGTGTTATGTTCGTGTTAGCATAGTGTCAGGTAAGTTCTAGGCTATTGTTAGGTCAGTGTTTGATTAGTGCCAGGTTAGTTTTAGCTTAGGTTAGCCATAACTTTGTGTCAGACAAGTTTTAGGTTAGTGTTAAATTACTCTTGGGTTAGTTTCAGGTTAGAGTTCAGCTAATTTAAGGTTAGCATTAGGTTAGGTTCATGTTAGCTTACTGTTAAGGTAGCTTAAAGTTAGTTTTAATTAGTAATGGGTTACATTTAGGTTTGGTTTAGATTAGTGCTACTTTCTTGTAAGGTTAGTTAAACAGTTGACAGGTTAGTGTTAGGTTAGTCAGACTCAGCAGTGCCATGTTAAAGTGAATCTGACAATTCAACAACACTAGTAATGAAATAAAAAATACTTCCACATCTGTTCCAACACAGCGGTAGGTGCAGCCGGACACTCAGAAAAGTTTCCTAGTTAAAGTTGTCTGTGGTTGCAGCACTGATGTCATGCATCTTGTGCCCTTTTCATCATGCATCTCAAAGACTGGACAAAATTCTTAGAGTGATGCATAATTGCTCCTATTTTTAGGCACATGGAGGTAAAAGCACTTTTTCAGCTTCCCTTACCGAGAAAACGAGTCACATTTCCTACTAATATTTAAAAGGTCTCCAGAGGTGTCCTAACCTGTGAGGACACCCCCTGCAGATCTGGAGAGAGCTGTCAAGAAGGGGGAAATGTCGGCACCATCCGAGCAAAAAGAAATGTTTTGGGATAACAGAGTATAAAAAAATCAGCTTGTTAAAAAAAAAAACTGCCTTTTCTACAGAAGCTGAATCATTTTTTGGATCTGACCTTGTGGGGGAGGTGATTGCTCCATTGATAATGAGAATCAGAGTTTCTGCAGACACTAAGAGCTTTGCAACCGTATAGTTTTTGGACACTTCCCGCACATGTAATTGTAAAGGTTTCTGCATAGACTCACCACTTAGGGAAAAAAGATGTCTGCTGTTTCATGCAGTGTAAAACAAAATCATTATAAGACTGGAATATATTTAAATTTCACTATGAGTGTTGAACTATTTACTTATTATATAGATTTCCATAGATAACCTAGATAGTTAAATTCGGGCCATGGATGATACAAGAAATAATAAAACATCTACTGTGCATGCAAATATTTCACAATAAAAGCCCGGCTAAGTAATGAAGGGTTTCTGTTCACCAGAGGGCTTTTAATGTGAAACACTTAGAGGAAATGTAGAGTTTGTATTTGCAGCCTCATGCAGCAAATGTGGTTTTTATTCAAATAGTGTCCAGAGACTTGATTTACCTGAACTGCAGATCAGGCCTGTATTTGACTTATAATCGAGGCAAAACTACATTTAATTCCTACATTTTTTTAACTGTAATTTGTCATATTTGTTTACGAAGCCTCATTTTGATGCTTGACACAGGATTGGGTGTTCGAGCCCGATAACAACGACCCAAAATGTAACAACGTCCTTAACTGTTATTTAAAAAAAATTGTAATAAAAGCTGAAATGCAATAACAGACCCAAAATATAAGAAGCTGTTTGGGCAAAGTTTTGACTTGTTGGGCTCTGCATCTCGTTACATTATTGACCAGTTTTGAGTTTTGTTACATTTTTATATAACAATTTGGGTCATTGTTGTATATCGGGCTCTAACATGACTTTTATTGTGAAAGTTTTGCAAGCACACCGTGTTTATTACTGATTACTGCTTTCCCCAGCCTGTATTTAGGGCTTTTAATTGATTGAATACTGTTTTTTACTTGAGTATATAAATTGTTTCACCATTTCCTTCTCTCCCAGGAGTCTCCCTCTTCAGACCAACATCATGGTCTAAACAGCTCTCCAGCTTTTAGTCCGATAACTCAGCACGATTTCGAGAAAATGAATCGGAGATGCTTAATAATTCAGGCCCAAATGTAGCTCCTTCTGTTACCGCCGTTGCTTACAGCTGCATTTTGTGTTTAAGCTGGACAATAAAAGCATCCTATCTGATCACTGCCTCGGGAGTCTGAGCCGAGGGTCTCAGTGTCAGCGATACCGACCCACTGTCCACTCCTCCATGTCAAGTAGGAAGTCGGACAGAAAACAGATTGGTATCATCACCGTCCTTATCGTGATCGTCATACTGTTGTTCCACTAATGCCATCGCCGATGTTTTTCTCGCCGCCCGTCGGGGTCTCGCCCGGCGATGTTCTCGCAGCGCTAATGTGTGTTCTTGGGGGTTTGGTTTACACAGATTTGGCCTCCTCACTGTGCCATTTTTTCCTCCTAATCTCAGAAACACGACTGCTATCTGATCCTCACCGAAAGCCACTTAGACGGACTTACACGGGGTCCGCCTTGCTTGGCAGACGACAGACGGGCTGAGATTTCTGCAACATTTACTCAGGAAAGAAAAAAAAAAACAGAAGATTTGAGTAATTTGACGGCTCTGCTGCGATGGTCGAAGAAAATGGGCCATAATTACAGAGCTATACAGTATCAGGAATAATGGGAACATGAAGGAGAGAGCCGGGTTTGTTCATCTGACATCTTTCCAATGCATTGAAACCGGGAAAGGAGGAGAATTCTTGCATTAATTAAAGTAGAAAATGTGCGAAATAATAGCCACAGATGACTCACTAACTACACTATTGGAAATGACTTAATTGTTCTCAGGAAATACAGGGAACAGCATGCTTCAAAGGTTACTCCTTCTATCAGAAGTTTACAAAAACCCCACACAAACACACCTTTTAAGGAAAGTACAAAAGAATACAAAAGAGATGGAGAGGAGGGGGAGGGGTGATAACGTGATATTGTGGAGTGAACGGAGCGTGGGTGGATCCCGCCTTTATTGTCCACGGTAAACACCCCGGCTGCTCGTGGCAGAACAAGGGAAGCAGATGGGTCACGGAGAGAAAACGTATCAGTGTGTGGAGTGACATCCGGAGATCATTACGTCCAATCAGAGCGGCGCAGGAAGTGCAGACCGATTGAGATTGATGGCACCAGACTGCTGCCTTACAGCTTTGAATAAATGAGGAGACGAAAAGAGGGCAACAGAACAACAAAACCACAGTGTCTTCTCCATTTCTCACCCACAGAGAGAAAAACTCGCCCTCTGTTCTGCATTCAACGTGCAGCCTGGTGCCAGCTTGTGTACATGCACAGTACAGTGTCTGTCTGTAGAAGTTAAGTGGAACGTAAGGAAGGTTGTTTGTGCTGGTAATGCAGTGCAATGCTAAATAAATTACTGCTGCAGGTTTTTTTTTATCATAGAAATAAGTAAAGAAGAAATGAGGCAGCGTTGAAAAGAACATGATGAAATACACTGATTTTACTTTTACTGTATATTTCTGCCGTGCAGCACTGAACAACTTTCTTGCTCGAGATTAATCAGAGAAACATTTTCGCTTCATTACTGCGGATTTCTGTTGATACAACTCATGTGTACAGATAGTTTTATTTTATGTATCCAGCACTGGCTGAGAAAACAGCAACTGGTTTACAGCGTATCCTGTGTTTACAGGTACAAAGATGTAACTGGAGAATTGAGGGCTAATAATAAACTGTATGGAAGAGATGATGTCATCACCCACAGTGATGGACAGTAATGGAGTATATTTACTTGAGTACTGTACTTAAGCACATTTTTTCAGTATTTGTACTTTACTTGAGTATTTGTTTTTTGGAAACTTTTACTTTCACTCTGCTACATTTCAAAGACCAATATTGTACTTTGGACTCCACTACATTCCCATGAAGTGTGTGTTACTTACTTTATATACAGTCTATGCTGCAATGTGTTTCAGGCAGTTTGTCCAGGTAGAGTTACCGTCACACAAATCGGCAGGAAGTGACCGGCAGCGGAACCGAACAATAAAGAGGGAAGACAGGAAACAGCACGGTTTTGTCATTTTTTGTTTTAGACACTAAACAGCATGTTAGCATGTTAGCCTCTTGATGGGAAACAAAGCAAAACTGAACAGTCAACCAACAAAGTATTATGCACACTCTGCAGGAAGGAGTTTTCTTTTCATGGAAGCCCTTTCAGATTAAAATACCACATTAACAGGAAGCAGACGTTAGTCGGGGATTGACTCGGACACTGAGAACAATACAGCAATGTACTGATATTAGAAAATGTACTTTTACTTTGTACTTTTGAATATTTAAGTATTTTTAAAGGTAAGTACTTGATTTGACCATGAGTATCAGTACTTTGACTCAAGTACTGAAGTTGAGTACTTTGTCCACCACTGATCACCCAAAGACAGGAGTTTCAACGTTGCCATGTTGGATGTTTGGAGCCAGTAGTGACCATATCTGGATGTGTTCAGTGTAGACTGGAGCCTCCAAACCACCTGTAAATCATTGGACACCAGACCTGTCAATCAAACTAACCCCGCCTCTTTTAGAAGCCAGCATCTAGTGTATGTTAGTGGTGTGGCACTCTTTGCACTTCAGCTTCACCTTTGAGACCCGGTGGCTACGTCCATCTTTTACATACAGTTTATCACATGAATTTTGAAATAGTGGAAAATTTTCACATTACTGCAAGTTTTATTTTTTCTGTCAAACATTCAAACACAGTTTTGCTTGTAGTATAAATAACCTTCTAAATCATGGGAACAGGAATGTGTTACTTCTGCCGTAGTGAGAAACTTTTTCATTTTCAACAACAGCATCAAATTTAACCAACATTTTTAAATCATTATCGATCGTAGTGATTTTCCTGCTGTACATGTTAAGCTGTGAACACACCTCATGAGGACATAGTTTGATTTTTAAAATGAATTTAACTGAATTCTTCTTTTTAAAAACTGATAATGACTTGTATTGCGTTTTTGTCTTACCTTATACTTGAATGGATTTTATTTCCAATGTTTCTTGTTTCCTTTTCAACTCTAAAGCATTTGAAGCACTATCCTCGCTGCATGAATTGTGCTTCATAAATAAACTTACTTTACCTATTCCAGTTCGCCTCAGTCGCTGTTTACACTCACGATATGAATTGAGTGTGTGCTGCGTAAAGATTCTAGTGGTGTCTCTATAGAAACACTATTGTATTGAATTAATGAATTAATAAAAGTTGTGTTGACCCCCGGTGGGGATCAGTGGTTTGACCAGAGTGAGAAAAATGTAGAAAGCTCAGAGACAGACACTTGTACTGAATAAATAAAGCAGGGCTGGTGAAAAGATGCAGAACATTTCATGAGAGGCTGGAGAAGCATTGACGTCTTCAGGCGTGAATAAAGTGTAAACAGTCTTTGTCATGTCGACAGGAATCTACAGGATGAAGTTTGTTTGTTTGTGGTTCTTCCACTGTTACAATGTCCAGATCCTGGTAACTCAGTCCTGAGGTGTGTGCCTCTCTCAGACTACCAAAGACTAGGATCTGACCCAGTAGGTGGAGCCATGTTTCAGGTGTGTCCAGTCCAAGAACCTTTCAGCACAATGTTAATAGTGTGTTAAGCACAAAGATGATCAGGGTGGTAGTTTGGTGCTGGTGATTAGTTGGTTCAAATCCCGTTCCTCCTAAGAACCAGTTTGCTTTTCCATTGACAAGGAGCCAAGTTGGATCACGTCAGTACGTTGCTGCATATGTCGGCGTTTTAGTGTTTTTTGACCGACCACTGCCGCAGAGTCCCCGCTCTTCTTCTGGACCCTGTGACTTTATTGAGTTTTTACAGTTTATTAAGGAGCTGGTCGAGGATCTGCTCATACCCAGCTGCAGCCACCTCCTCCTGGATCCTCTGAAGACCGGCTTGGTCCAAGAGGCTCCCTCTAACTTTCCCTAGACTTCAGTAGAAGACCACAGGAAGCTCTGGGTCTCCTCCTCAGACCACTGCTGCTTTAATGTCACCTCCATATTTAGTTGATTTCATTACTCTGCTGCACTACTCGCTAGCTGTTGTATTAAAAATGGAGGTTGTTGGTCATGGTAACCCCTCCCCCAGCCCCTGACACAGGCCGTTTTTCAATATGCATACTTCTCAGTACTTATGTTCTCGCGCACTCGTGAAACGTCATCAGTTGGAGACCTAGTACTAGTACTAGTACTGTTCCAATTCAAACTACACATCTGGCCGAGAACGAATGAAATACCCAGATGTGTTGCCGCTCCTCCACCATTATCGAGCCTGCATCAGACCAGACTTGTGTGGACTTGGGGAAGCCAAATTACCCATAATGCATTTCACAACAGCGAGTGGAGATGTGACGTCAACAAGTACGCTCCAAATGCACTTTAGCCTCGGTGCGTTCTCGCCTTCCCGCAAGTCCGTACTTCAGAGCCCGACTTGCAGGTACATTCTCACCAAGTACACGAGTACAAGTTTGCGTACTTTGAATTGAGAAACGACCATATTTTCCGCTTTGTCGGTGGTTAGCTCTGGACCAGCAAAGAGTTGGGGCTTGCTAAGCTCCAGTATTTAGCACCTGGAGCTGGTTCTTATGCAGTAGAAACACAAACAACTGGTGCGATGTCAGGCACTGGTTATGAACTAGCACTGGAACCAGCTTGGTGGACAAGGGGTAATACTCTGACTGACCAGACCTCGGGTGTAAGTGCTTCCCAAAGACTAGAATCTGCCCAGGTTGGTGCTAACAGTCTTTGAGGTGTGTTGTGTCCAGTCTTGTTCCAACAAGTTGTTAAGTGTGTTCCCTGCTTTAATGATCATGTGGAGATACTAACACAGGCTGAAAATCATGTCAGGTGTCCTGTACAACCACTGCTCCCTGCCAATTTCAAACGTTTTCAGTCAGTCCGAAGACACACTGAACTGAGTCTTCATGCCAAGAAAATTTCATGTTTTCTGAAACCTGCCGACAGTGAAGCATTGCCCACGATATTTTTTTCTTGGAATGAATGCGATGAAGGACAAGGTCACACCGAGGTTTGCCAAATGAAAACCAAGATGTTTTCTCACTGTGAATGTTACTCTCATGCACTTTAACACATACCCTTGGCTCTATTTCAAACACATACAGAGGACTGTCCAGAATAGTGGCTGCAGTTTATTTCACTGCAACAAAGTAGCCATGAATAAAGGAAAAAGATAATCAGCACAAACAAGTTAAATTGCTCAAATCAGATACAGCGAGGTAACAAAGAAGCTTCTGTAATCCTATGACACCAAAGGCTGAGGTTATCAGTCATGTGGGTGGTTTAATTTATTGAAGCTGACAATGGGTCAATGATGACTTCTTCACAAAGTTTCATTGTTTCTGATACAAAGACCTTTTTCTTCTATTTATATAGTTGAACCTTATTCACAAGTACAAACGCACCAGTGTCTGTTCACTGCTATATTTACTGGACTAATCTTCCAAGGCAGCCAGTCTGTTCTGAAAAACACTTATAATGAAGATGAATAATGATGCATATCTTACAGTACAGGAACAATGCCCACCTCTTCACACGGCAACGGATAAATAAAAGTATCACATCAACACATTCGAGTTTAGATACTTCGACTGTCTCTTTCTCTTCTAGGGCGGGTTTTACTTTTCGACAGCACTATTAGACGAACATCTCGGCGGTGAATAACCAGCATGGTCGCCCCATTTGTTCATTTCGGCGACACACTGAGCTGCTCTGCGTGTAAATGAAACCCACTGCAAACCGGCCCGGCCACACACTCTAATAACAGATCTGATCAACGGGGGGGACATGCACATCCAAACCTATCAAGTCCTCTGCAGCGCTCGAGAGCAGGCCAGCAGCTTGTGTTGGAGAGTAGATGTCTATCTATAATCAATACACCACAATCTGGCCTTATCTCCCTCCTCTGATATGCTGCACAGCCACTTTTCCACCCCCCCCAACGATGTCCTCCGGCGTCACATCTGAGAAAGTTGACGGCGATTATGGATTGCCGCCTTGCCCACCGTCCAACCCCTCACACTGAGGCTACCGTCAGCGTACCCCAACTGAAGATTTGTTTTTCGTAAAAATAAGTTGAAAAGTGAAAATTAGATCTCTTGCTGTATTAGTTTGAATAAGAAAGATTCCCACATCACCCCCCCTGCTGTGGTATCGTCCCTGGCCAACGGGCTGGTGACCTCAGAGCGAGTGTTGCCCAAGGCCTCCGAAGAAAACTATGC
>OOFC01049694.1:15096-28659 GCA_900323345.1 Pseudochromis fuscus
AAAAAAAAAAAAAAAAGCAATCACAATTTTTAAATTAGTGTCATGAAAAACCACTTCTAGGACACAATTAAGTATTTGAACTCAACAAAGAATAATTTAATAAATCAGGAAAATGTGTTTGGTATGTGAGATTGGCCATTTTGTCAAGGAAAAAGATCAACTTTTTAAATCATTTGAATATTTTATTTTTTTGTGAGGAACATAATAAAGTCTTCTGGTAAAAGACCATGATGATTGGCACCAAAATAAATGTTCAGTACTCATGCCGACTATTTATCATACGGTATGCTTAAGCACTATCAACTGAAGACTGAATAAATTATTCCTCACAAAGGCAGCGATTTGCATGAGCGTGTACAGCTCCGCACGCCGTTCTTCGCCTTGTTTGGTCTTGAATCCTGACTATGTTTGTCTGGCATTACGTTGGGTGTGTTTGCAATGCAAATGAATGGCTCAATTTGACATCAAAGACATGTCCAAAGTGTTCACTTCAGAGAGGGATGAAGGTGCACGTGGCAGCTTTCCAGTCTCTCGCTCACAATCACTACCTTTTCATTAGCTGTTTACTGTCAACAAAAGCAAGTGGCCTCCGTCTCCTTCTCTCACATCATCCTGTGTTTCCTGCCGTAGCATCACCTTCACCTTGGCTACCTTTGAACTAGCCAGATGTTCAATGTGGGTATTTGCATAAATGCTTGCAAACATCCTTGCAACATGCATAATGAGTGCACAAATAGCCCAAATAATTGTATTTTTCAATGGAGGACATGCACGCATATACTGTATGTGACATTTTTACAGTAAGTTGCTTTTGTAGATTTATATACCGTATTTTCTGGACTATAAGCCGCTACGTTTTTCCGATGCTTTGAACTTAAACACCGGTGTGGCTCATGTATCGGCGGCATGAAGCTCGTTGGATTTTTATAAGCTAGCAAGCTCCAATACATTTAGCGTCATCACATCAGACCCGGTCAGAGTGGACGACATGAAACTGTTCGAATAAATTCAATAGCGGCTTATAGACAGGGGCGCTCAATAGTCCGGAAAATACGGTAAATAGATGTCTCTCTGCCATACTTGATCTTTTCAGTTGTGAAATAGTGTTGCAGATTATGCTGAGACTTCCCAATCTTGTTGTAATGCCCACATTTACAGAATTTAAACGTGATAATTTTATAGTAGGATGTGTGACAGGAAGGTATTGATGTCTGGTTCTGTTTTTTTACAGAATTATTTTGCATATATGAGTGAGACTGTGGGCCCAAACAACATTGTGTACAAATTAAATTAATTCCCATCATTTTGGCATTAAATATATTTGAATAGAAGTGTGAGGAGAAACATCGCAAGCCTTTCCAAACAGGTGCTGAAGCTGTTTCACCAACAATTGCTGGTTTTAAGCTAATATTTTATGGTTTGTGAAGGAAAACCAATCCAAGAGCTCCTGAAAGCAATCCAATTACACAAAAATTTAATGCATAAGTAACAACCTGGCAGACACACTGCTTTTAGAAAGTGAACAAACAAGCGTATTGTGCTTCCCCCTTCTCTCCTTATTTTCACCTTTATCCCTTCCCCTAATCCATCTCTTTGTCCGTCTTCTATACTGTCCCATTGCTCCTCGTCTCCATCACTTTAATAAGCCTATGCATCACCTATTCCTGATTCCCCAGTACTGCAATGGATTATTTATTCAGAGGGAACTCTATAAATCATGTCAACCTGACCTGCATGAGATGTCTACTGAAGGAAAAAAATATGAGGGAATTCGCTCCCTATAGAAAACTGTGACACCTTGGTTTGCTGGATTCACTGTTGAGCAAAACTCTTCCTCTCGAGAAAAGCCTGAACGCTGGAAAGCATAAGAAGGCCAACCATGAAAGTTTTATACCTTTGTACTGCACGCTGATGAAAACTATGCTGATGTGTGGTGCCCATGTCGTTGTTTAATACAGTAATGTGTGCAGAGGTGTATTGGGATGTGTATAACAGTTTAAAATATTTAAAGTACATATAAATGATTGTTCGAATAGAGCTTACAGTGAAAAAGGTGGGGGGAGAAACAGGAAGAGAGAAGAGGGGAAATTTACTGTGGACAGCAAGCTCACTTTAACTCGGCAATATTGATCAAAGGTCCAGGTATCTTGGAAATTAAAGGACTTCAGTTATCAGAAGAGGGCTGCAAACACAACAGTTAGCATAATGACTCTGTGATTGCTTTATATGCGATTACTCTACATAACAACTCCGTTCAAGGAAGATAGGATAGATTTTACTGAGGGTAAATGCTAAGCTACTTCCTGATTCAAGCTACTGTGTTTAGTCTGTAGCACTTCCATTAATGGATGCAGGTTTTGTTTTGTTCCATATATGCACACAGCAGTCACACTAATGGTATCAAACTATTCAACTGATCTGCAAGTGGTGGTAATGAAATGTGCCTTTGATTGCTAGTGTGTGTGCATGTGTGGGTGTGTGTGTGTATTAGTCTGCACAGAAATTCTGCTGAATGTTTGTAAGTTTTATTCAATCAAGAGAATAAAAACTCTTGAGATATAAAAATTTCATTTGCAAACAGTGTCCTTGCTAATACAGGCGGCGGCTCTATCAACAATGGTTACACAACAACACACGATTTACACACAGAGATATACGCATACACATAAATAAACGTGCACAAAATAAATTCACTTTTGCAGAACATTGGTTCCAAGCTAAAGACGCTACTGATTGTCATAGGTCAGACGGGGGTGGCAATAGTCAGCGGATGTCTCTGCTTCCAAGTCTTTAAAAATGTCTTTAGATTTGCTTCGTGAGACCAGCTCCTGAAGATGCCACTTGTGTTGCAGCTGGTTCCAAGATAATGAACCTGCATATTTAAATGACTTTTTTTTTCCCAGTTCAGTATGGGCTTTAGGATTAAAGGGAAAAGTTACTGGGAATGAAAACTGTAGCTTCCTGTGCTTCCCTAGTGGATGCAGATCTGTTAGTAAGGTGGGAGTAGACCAAGAATAACTTTGTAAACAAAGACGTACCAGTGACTGAGTACGTGAAAAGACAAAGCAGACCAACCCGAGTCTGCAAAGTCCAGTGGTGAGCGAGGTGTTGAAGCTTTGTGATTAACCTCAATACTCCATGTTAGGGAAGGCGGCTGTGGAAGTGTCCTTGGGCAAGACACTGAACCCTAAGTTGCTCCCAATGGTGGCTAGCACCTTGCATGACAGCTCGGTAGCCATTGGTGTGTGAATGGGTGAATGAGTAGCCTTGTAAAGCGCTTTGGGTCATGAAAGCACTACATAATATACTCCATTTACCATGTTAGACAATGTCCAGAGTATGCAAGTTTTGCAAAGTTACGGGGTAAACTCCTAAACATGTCAAAACTTTTGTCCAAATGACTGTGGCAATTTTAAAATGTTTATCTCCGGGCTCCTAACTTTCCAATGAGCGCAGTAAAGATGTCAAACAGTGAGCCAGATGACGGCTGATGAAAGTGCAGCTCCATGTGATTGGTGTCACAGACTCTGGGATTTTTGTCATTGTAACGACAGTGTCAGCGTGCCTATAGATAGGTTAGCAGGAGCGAGATAACGTATAGCTCTCTCTCCTCACCTGTCTGCACAGACAGAGCCGGTGGAGCAGGAGACGAGAGGAAAGAGAGATGTAGAGAGAGTGAGAAATGGAGAAGGTGAGTAGAGGCAGAGATAAGGTGGCTGTCTCTCAAAGTGAGTTAAAGATAAAAGGACACAGGCAGGAAGAGAGATGGAGAAGGGAGTGACTTTGTGAGCCAAATGAGAACATGGCCATATATATAATTGCAGCCATTACCATCATTAGTCTTGTACTCAGATTCACTTGGCTCACACTCTGCCCGCACTCTCGCCAGCCTGCACAATGCCCCTAAAATAGCCCTGTGTTTTAAATTATGCATGGTGATAGAAATAGACAAACTGCAGCAGGACAATTCCCTTCCCTCTCACTGGCATATTGGTGCTTTACAAAGTTGGAAAATAATGAAAAGGAGACGTCTTTTTTTTTTTTTTTCTCAGGAACAAACAGTTTTATCAAAACAAAAAGTGAGAATGAAAAATCTTCCTCGGTTGGGACCATTATGAGACTCTCATTAAAATGCAGGTAATGTCTGAGTGGGTACACTCTATGCAAGGCCTACACATATTTGATTTATTGCAGGTGGAGGAGGTCAGGACTTCCTTTCCTTCCCGGCTGGATGGGCTTTGAAAAATGAGAAATGGAGTGAAAAATTAATTTGTTTGAGTGATATGATAAAATGTGCTAATGTTTCATTGTCCTGTTTACATGTTTGATTGTGTTGTTTTTCCTCCTGAAACCTTTTCCATGTAGAATTTTCTGCACCATCACTGCTGTTGATTGTGCTTCATTTTCTAATTTACAATAACTGTTGGCTTATAATCGTATATGTAGCATCATAGATGCCATATATATGATTGATGACTATAAAAATGCCGTTTTGTGAAAAGGGAAGTGCAGTCTTACTTGATACACACAATCTGAAAGCCTTGAACTCAAACTTGGATTTTTTCCGTATTTTCTGCACTATAAGCTCCACCTAAAAGCCTTTCATGTAGCATTGAACTGTGACAAATGGAGTTGGAAATACATTGTTTTCAACGAAGGCGGCACAAATACAAATATAAGAGCTGCTGGTACGTATGGTACCTTATTGTGAATGCACTAGCTTGTTTTGGAGTGAACGGAGTTGTCAGAACGTTGGTTTGTTTTCTATTAATAAAGTTTGATTGACTGACTTATCTGACTGTTTTGTTGACATTCACTTTAGCGCAGCTTCATCTAGATGGATGATAACACAACCCCAGCTACTACAGTAGTTTCTATTCTATGCGCCTTATAATGTGGTGCACCCTATATATGAAAACAGTTTTAAAATAGGCCATTCATTGAAGGTGCACCTTATAATCTGATGTGCCTTATAGTGCGGAAAATTTTGTACCTTTGCACAGGAAGTTATGTTTTTGGTTTGTCTTTCTGTCCAACTTTTAGCAACTTTAGAGAAAAAACCCTGAATGGATTTTTGGGAGAGATAGGGTATAACCCAAGAAACAGTTCTGATCTGAACATGGGATTCAAAGTTATGAGCATTTGCTCTTTGGTACTGAATGTGTAGCATCAAGATTTTCCACTGAAACAAATGCAAATGGTGCTGATAATAACCACATCGTCACTTATACTCGGTGCTGTATGGTTTTCTGCTTTGAATTTTACAGTTGATGAACTTGAATCATTGGATCTCATTATAATAATCTCTTATAGCTGTCAAGATTCATTTTTAATTTTTAACAATAATTGTGATTAAATGCACAGAAGCAGACTGGGTCATGTCTAAAAAACAAAAAGCTTTGTATGGAGCTAAACTGAAATCTTAGAGCATTGTTTACCACTCAGCGTGCTGTATGTTGTCTACTGTTGCGTATGACTCACACTGTTTTCTTTGCTGAGAGTTTCCCCGAGGACAATGTGAACATTTTTTTTCATCTTGCATCTTGTAAGCTCATCATATCACTCTTCGGGCCTCTGCAGCTGTGTTTGCCACTGAGTATTTTGATGTAAACGAGAAGTTTGGAGGCTAAAATTCAGGCAAGTTAGACAGCAAGATAAACACAGATTGTACTCTATGCACTAATTAAAAAAAAAAAAAAAAAATTCCAAGTTATTAATTGGAAAAGAGCATCTTGGAGCTGCCCCTCCCCCTCATGATTGTGTATCTCATTAAGAATGACTTTTCTAAAAGGAGCAGGCGATGTATGTGTTTGTTTATATTGTATTTTATTTTTTTTCATTGCCCCAGCTCGGGCTGTTACAGCAGAGTGCCTTTCAAAGAGCACTTATTAAGAATGCAAATGACGTTAGGTTCACTTTAGCAGCGATGCAGCGGCTTGAGAGCAGGAGGGTCGGGGGAGAAAGAAGATGTTTTTTTATATTTATTCAAAACAGAAAATGTGGTGCAGAGAGGAAAGGAAAGTAGCAGGGGGGGGAGAAAATTGTGAAATCGAAATACCAAAGGGAATCTGACAAATGGGAAAAAACGGGAAAAATAAGAAAAAAAAAGAGCTCCCCACACATTGCATGAAGTGGTTTGGAGGCAGAGCATAGGAATTATGTTTGCAGAGAGAGATACAGCGCTTGTTGTATAATTGCTCAAGGTATTTTCCATTTAGATGTACTGCTGTGTGTTCATGTGCTTCGCCCAGTTGTCAGGTCTGGTATTGAGTTCGCTCTGCTCTGTGCTGCAGTATTTTCACTATAGGAGCCAGTAAAGTGCACTCTTTCATGTGGTCAGGCGCATTCACTCTATTTATGATTATTATGGTTCATTAGTGTTCCTGCAAATGGCAGTTCACACCTCAGATGCCGACATTTGCTAATTTTCACCTATGGAGGCATTAACTGATGTTAGTGCTCGTCCAGTTTTTCTGTGGCATGTTTCAGCCACTCATGCAGATGGCCACATATGACAGCTTAGTAATAACCAGGCGTATGATTGCTATATTTTTCTTTTTGTAAAGTCCTTCTGCAGGAAATAGTTTTCAGTTTTTTTGTTTTTTTGCCATATGGTGCTTATATGTTGGTGATTTCTTAGGAGATTGTTTCAACTGGCCTCAGTCTTTTAACAAATAATACTTCCCATGTCCATCCATCTATTTTCTACCTTTACCCACTTCAGGGTTTTCAATGAGCTGGAAGTCCAGGGTTGGACAAACAGGAGAATAAATCCTGAGCATAGGTGCATGCTATTAATATGAATGACTTAAAAGCTTTGTAGTCCCACTGACTGCCTGTCTGCCAAATGTTGGCGATCACTCAAAAGTAAACCACTGGTTTATCAGTTTTTTAAAAGTCCAGCAGGTAGGAGTGATTATGCAAAGTTCCAGTATGCAAAAAAAAAATCCTAAATGTCAGATATGAATCAAAACTCTAACTGTGGACGGCCTTTAACAAACTAACCAGCAGAAATACTGGCAAACCATCTCATCAACATGCGTAGGAGTCAGTTTGAGCAAAATGGCAACATGCATCCACAAGAACAGTCGTGATCTTCGTCAACAGATGGAGGCTGCTCATTTGTGTGTGAGACGTGGTTGAAAGCTCTGGATGATAAGGTGAAGAATGAACTTCCACATGTGAAATTCAGTTGGTTTCACAGCTAAAAATCTACACCTGCACAAACCACCAGGTTTCCACAAGAATGATTTCTGGAGTAGAATATTTGTCAGTTTATTAGAAAAGATTAGCATCTCGGAGTTTTCAGGCCAGATAAATGCTGTTTGTGACTTTAGAGCGATATTATTGTTTTCTTTGCTCCAAACAACTCCCATCAATCACTCAGCTGCATTTGATGGATCGGCATGTAGATACGTTCCAACTGCTGATTAGAAAGCTCAGCGAAAAGATGAAAGCTATTCTTCAAATAGATGCCTGGGTAAGTATATATGAGGCTTTCACCAACACTGCAGTTAATCTGATGCTTTGACAGGTTTCTAAATTAGCTTCCTGGATGCAGTTCACTTAACAGGTAAAGGCCTTGATTTCTGCAGATTGGACGTATCAGTACTAATTGTTGAAATTAAGCTTTTAATGCAGGTTCCTGCAGCAGTAAGGGAAACGCTGATTTCCTCACCACCCTGGTGTCTTCTTCTCAGTTACTGTGTGTTTAACTCACTGGCTAATGTGCACAGACTAATCAAGTGAAATGGTGTTTAAACTGAAATCTCTTTGCTGACAGTATTTTCTGACTTATCGGCAACTTCCTGGCATCATTCATTCCTTAAATGCAACATCATTTAATTATTTTTGACACATTTATGTACAAGTTTACTTATTATAAAATGCATTTAGTCCTTGTCAAGTTCAGCTGTGCTTTTTTTTCATGCACTCCATTTTACAGAAAATTAACTGTATTTAATTTACAGCACTAGACCTTGTTGGAATTAACATGTTTTTTTAAAAAAGAAATCCCTCATGACTGTCTTTAGAAATCTGAAATTAAAATGTAAAGCAACATACCAAAATTTGACTTGTTGATTCACAAATAAAATAGGTTTACTTTGAATGAACTGTACTTCCAGGACTTGAATACATGACGAACAGGACCTCCATCAAGGTGTGTGTGCATGTGTGCACCTTACAGGCCAAAGCCATTTATCAGAAAATAGTCAAGACCCAGATCAATGATGAGAACATTTAGGAAATGGAAAGAGCTCTTTCTTCACTGGCTTGAATGCGAAAATTGATTCTTGTGAGGCAGCTACTGGTGGTTATAATGATGTTTCTTTACTCCAGTAAAGACGTACGGGAGCTGTGTCTTTGTGTGTGTGAGTGAGACCACACATACACACACTGTATAAACTGGGTAAACCTGCCACTTGTCTCCCCTGGGTCGTGTTCTTGCTTACCTCTCCACAGCCCTGCCAAGAGCCAGCCCCTAGGCTCATATCTAGCCCAGCACACCTGGGGTATGGCAGTAGACTCAGCCTCCACTGCCAGTGCAACATCCTCCTTGACCCCAATATGCTGCCCTCAAGAAGCTATCAGCAGACCTGGGGAAGTGGGGTTGCAGTGATAAGTGTTCAGATGTCACACCTGCAGGTTTGCTGGGGGCGACTCGATGAGCCATGCAGCTCTTTTGGTCCGTTTGCACATCCGTCTGTCTTTATAACAGACTCTCTTTTTTCCTTGTTTTTAATCTCAAGTTGTTGGTCTTCCTTGTTTTGTCTTTTCTCCCCAGCTTTCTTCTTTCACATGTTTCTTTCACCTTTTCTTTGTTCCCTCTTTTTTCCCGCCGGTCATGATTTATGTACATAGCTACTTGCCGATGACTTACCAATGAGAGAGACAGCGTCTTAAGGGTTATTTTTGGAGGCACTTGACCTTCTTAATTTCCTGTTTTCTGGGGATTGCAATTAGTGAGGAGAGGAATGAAACAACAGCTAGGCATAACAAGAACACCATTCAACCAGCTGCCACTGCCAAGCTAGATATCAGTGTTTATGTAATTGGAACAGTGCTTCTTTGTAATTGGCTTGCTTTCCTTTCGAATATGTGGGGGAATGGGAAAACTGACTGAAATACAAAGTGAAAGTAATATGACTGATCATGCTAATTCTATCTCACTGTAATGCACACACAAACAAATGCATTCAAATGCTTCTGCATGAATGCATATGTGGCTAAAAGTCCTCCAGCCTGAATGGCCATAAAGGTTATTTGTCCCCATCCTCAGATATGATCCATAGTAAAAGATATGCTCCCAGGGAAAGTTTTAAAAATAACCATTAAAAAAAAAAAATCTTTGAAAGTGTGACATTGCAAAGGGTAAAGCATCGGTCGGGTTTAAACACAGATAATATGAGGGTTTGGTAACTGTGAAGACGTTTGATAAGGTTAGAAGACATTTGTCATCACAGCTGTACCGTATTTCCCGCACTATAAGGTGCATCGGATTATAAAGCGCACCTTCAATGAATGGTTTATTTTAAAACTGTTTTCATATATAGGTCACACCGCATAATAAGGCGCATAGAATAGAAACTACTGTAGTGTCTGGGGTTGTGTTATCATCCATCTAGATGCAGCTGCACTGAAGTGAATGTCAACAAAACAGTCAGATAAGTCAGTCAGTTAAAATGTATTAATATAATACAAACCAATGTTCTGACAACTCTGTTCACTCCAAAACAAACTAGTGCATTCACAATACGGTACCGTACGTACCGGTAGCTCTTACCGGTATTTGGTAGCTCTTACCTTCATTGAAAACAATGTATTTCCAACTCCATTTTTCAAAGTTACATGAACAGCTGTTTTATATTTTTTCCGAGGTAACATCAGTGACGTAGTATTATCTTTTACCAACAGCAAGGTACAACAGGTAGTGCAACTTTTTATCACGTAGTTAGTGCATTCATGCCATTTTGGGAGTCTTTATACACACACAAGTGGTGTGGGACTGGAATTCCCCTAGCCATAATTAACCAATATTGATCTATATATAAGGTGCATCGTATTATAAGGCGCACTGTCAGTTTTTGAGAAAACTAAGGGCTTTTAGGTGCGCCTTATAGTGCGGAAAATACGGTAATAATAATATACTAGTAAGTTATGGAACAGTCATATTTTAAAAGAAACAACACTGATTATCTGTATGAATTTGGGAAAGCAACACGGTCTTTTCTGTTGAAATCTAGTCTGTGCGTCCAATCCACCTTCTTCTCTAAGGACGTCATGGCAGTATAGAAACATCATCCTTCATTACAGGTTGTAACTTACCTGCTTGCATAAATAATCTTTTATGGGAGGATAGTTATGAATTTTCACTCAAAAACAAACAATGCTGTATTTGGTTGCTTATAGCACACAAGCATACAACATTGTTCAAAAATCTTCAGTTATTTCCAGATGTAAATGGGTCAAAGAAGAGTTGAAATGTGCAGAAATAAACAACGCCACCCGAGGTTCTTGCCCCGTGTTGTTTAAGATGCCTCGGTTCACCTCCTGCGCTTCATCCCCGCTCTCCAAAGATGAAAGGGGCTGCTGACTCCTTTGGCATGCATTAGCATTCCAACATCCACCTTCCACCTTATCTGCTGTCAAAACAGCCACCGCTAACTTCCGCAGAGAAGCACTTTGACCACACATCAATGACAAGCTTTCTTATCAATGGCCTAAACAAGCTTGGTGCGCATCAAAATCACGGATAGCAGGAGCTGGGAGAAAAAAAAAAAAAGGGAATGGGGAATGCGCCTCTGCAGAGAGAGCCAGACAAACACGCAGACAAAGAGCGAGCAATGAGCATGTCTGACATTTCTGGCGTTTGTATTTTGCTGTGTGAGACTTTAAAGGGAGTGGAATGGAAGGAGCGTAACCCTCCTCCTCCTCCTCCTCCTCCTCCTTCATACATCCACACATCTCTCTGTCTAACATTTGTTTGGGACATCTTTGCGATGACTTGCCTGGACTAATAAAGCACGCAGGGGGTTGAGTACTTGTCATAGTAGTGGCTCAGAAACAGAGCGAGCATGTGAGACAAAGAAGAGAGAGAGCGAGAGACGGGATATGATAAAGAGACAGCGCCAGTGATGGCAGAACAATTTCAAGGGTCTAAGGGCTTGTCACGATGAAGCACACATCTTGTTTCGCTGCAGGGGGCAGTACGGGGGCTGTACAATTTACATGCCTCCCATTTGTAGACAGTGCATTGTGTTGGGAAAAAGTCAAAGAAAGTAGTCTGGACATTGTGTTACGACAACAGTGGGTTTTTTGCAAGAGCAAGTGGCACATTCTTGCGCCTCTACACTTTTTAATAATGTGTCCAACAATTTTGAAATCCTTGTGACATTTAGGGCTTACTACTTTTTCTCACCACAAAATAAAGCAGTTTCAAGTGAGATTTATTGATGATTGTTTCAAACATTTATGAAATTAGAAAGCACTCAACCTCCAATGAGGCATAATCTATGTCTGATCTGGACCGAGCTGTCTCAAAGTTTCGAATTTTACCTGACAAAACAAAACATTTCACAGTTTTCAGTGTGTTCCTACCACTTCCTTTTACTTCTTTCTCACTGGGTTACAGAGACAGTGGTGGTGTGTTGCTGCCCCCTACTGGTGTCATGTCGCCCATTATTAAGATCATCAAATAATTTGTTCCTTGGGTAATACCGTATCAGACAAAAAGAGTTTCTGTAATGTTGTTAAGAGACAAACAGACATGCAAACAAATCAACCAACTGTCATGATCTCTTGTAGTTTTGGATTTGGGGATTTTGTTATCTTGTTTTTATGGCCTTGGCTCTAGTTTGTGTGTTAAATGTTTCCTGATGTGTGAATTTTCTCCTTTGGTTCAGTGTCTGTGTCTCCCCTGTCCTGTTGGGTCACCTTGTCCAGTTCCTGTCTTATTTTGGTAAATGCTTTCTTGGTTTTATTCAGTCTACTTCCTGTACCTCCTATGTGATTGCTGGCCCTGCCCTAATGTGTTTCACCTGTTTCACTCCTGTGCTCACCTGTGTCTTGTCAGTTAATCACTGCTCCACTACATATACTCCTCTCCTCTGTCTTGTCTTTGTTGGATCGTCTCTGCTGTTTCCCGCATGTTTGCTCCTGCTTTCCCACTCGTGTCTCCTTGACCTGCTCCCTGCACCAGATTCCTGTTCGTCCTCCTATTCCTCCCCATGTGGTTACTTTGGTTTTGGTTCCTTTTTTGGATTATGTTTCACGTGTTTATTTTGGACTGTCTTTTTCCCCTGCCTGGTTTTGCTGCGCCCTTTGTTTAGTAATATTTTTTGAATTAAACTTAGTTTCTTTCATTTGAGTTTGCATTTGGGTCCTCCTTTTTCACCACACATAACACCAACATAACGTCCTTGGTGGTAGTACTCCAGTCATGAGTTTGGGGTGCTTGTTAAAGCCTGGTTAAAAACACGGCCATGCAGAAGCTGATATATCCTGACTCTTCATCTGTAGTGTCGTCTCCAAGCTCCAATAACACAGGATACCACACTTCAAGTCTTTCTAGAAAAAAAATTATTAAAGGCCACAGCTTTTGATATTCACACTCCACCAAATTTGTAACACAGACTTCCTGTTATTAAATTGTAGACTCCAAGCCAAAGATGAAAAAACCCGAGTGATTGTACTACCATAGAAACTGTGGCAAATCCCAGCCATGATCCCCCCTGTTTCTGTGTGTCATACCCATTAGGAAATGTACAATGTGCCCTGCTGTATCTGCATCTAAAGTGTAATGTGGTTAGAGAGGAGATGCTAAAACAACAGTTTCATGCCGTCCAGACTATTCACAGAGGCTGGATAACAAATATGGGGAGGACAACAAAGGTTTTAGGTTACAGTCCAAATTGAATAAATGTATAATTGCCTCCCATGCAACGGCCAGAAGAGCATTCCTCAAATCCATCAGCTGACAACAAGCTAACTAAATAAAGCTGATAAAAAATACATGAATGCATAGCTTATGCTGATGACATGAAAAAGTATTTTTAATAACATTATTTCTGTTGATGCTCAGCTGTCAGCAAAATGTTGACAGTGATCAATGGGTATGGCATGAACTTGCCCTAGCTTATAAACCTTTGACTCGAAAGTTGCCACCCTCTCTTTTTTTCCCCTCTACCCTCTCGTCCTCTCTGCCCACGTATATGTGTTGCATCAGCAGAGTAAATATGCCGGCGGTGATTGAGAGTTTAAAGGTCATCTACAGTCCTTCCACAGAGGAGGTGGGGGTCTGAGGGCTAAATGTCATTCTCGGTCTGGGCAGTGCAGTGCATGGCCAGAGGGGAGGTCGCGAGGTCTGATGAAAACAAATCCATCACTTTGCTTCCCAGGTAACAGGTCAGAAAGCTGAAAGGATACAGGGCCATAGGAGAGCCTTAGGTTACAGAAGCAGAGGGAGGGATGGTTAGGAATTAAAGGGGGTTGTGTGTGTTTGTGTTTTTGTTGGAGTGCAATAATACCGATGCTGAGCCAGCCAAAGAAGGCAGCAGGCAGGTG
>OOFC01049694.1:41592-60357 GCA_900323345.1 Pseudochromis fuscus
GATGGACTGAAGGTCCCAGGGTCCAGATGGGAGACGCCCCCGAAGGTAATGGAGAACGAGCGTGGCAAGATCCTGTGGGACTTTCAGATCCGGACTGACAAGATGGTAATGGCCAATCAGCCGGACATAGTGGTGGTGGACAAGCAGCAGAGGACTGCGGTAGTGGTAGATGTAGTGATCCCAAGTGACAGCAACATCAAGAAGAAGGAACATGAGAAGCTGAAGAAATACCAAGGTCTCACAGAGGAGTTAGAGAAGATGTGGGGGGTGAAGGTGTCAGTGGTGCCAGTGGTGATCGGGGCACTAGGGGCAGTAACCCCCAAGCTGGGTGGATGGCTCCAACAGATACCAGGAGCACCATCTGAGACCTCGGTCCAGAAGAGCGCAATCCTAGGAACAGCGAAGATCCTGGGCAGAACCCTCAGGCTCCCAGGACTCTGGTAGAGGACCCGAGCTTGAGAGGATACACAAGACCGCCCGGGAGGGCGAGAGCACAGGTTTTTTTTTTATATATAAAACAATTTTACCAATTTTACCAAAAACAAGTACCACAAAACATATGTAAACTACAACTGAACACAAACAGGAACCACAACATCAAGTTATACTGAGTAAATGTCTCTGAACCAGCAACCATATCTCTGCGCCCAACCATATCTCTGCCTCTCCTGTGTCTGACAGTGGGAGAGACACAAGTGTTTCCTGTCAAGTCTGAAACATATGTAATCAGAGTAAAGCATGTAGAACAAGCTGGTAGATCCCTCAGTCTGTACATTGGAAAACCATTGGTTTGATAGTTTTGAACTGCAGTGTCTGTATGTATGTACATCATGAATCAAATCCTTACATTTGAAACCTGCCATTGCAGTGATCTACTCATGGAGCTGCTCAAACCATCCCAACCAATTCAGGGGTCACGATCTTGATCAAGCACAGTTTGACACATGATAAGGAGAAGCCACAGATCAATCCATAAGCCATGTGATTCATGTATGACCTGCTCTGCCTACCCAGCCCCACATATGTCCATTACATAGACAATAAAGAAATGGTAACTGCAATATGATTTTTATTTAACATTTTCTGTCTCTGCGCTTCTGTCTTTCTGCATTGTACGTGTGAATCCTTTTGTGTTTAAGCATCGGTGTGTGCTTGCGTGTGCATGCATACAGTATGTGTGCCATTTCTGCTGCCAGTGTGAGCTGTGGAGTGGCAAAGTCTCCAGAGGCACTGCCAGCCAATAGCTTCCCTGTCAGAGCGCTGCCTTATCTGATGATCCATGAGCGCGTGAAGCGGCGGTGAAAGCCAGCCCATGGAGTGGAAATATCACTTGATAATGCCAGATCAGATCCCCTCTTTCATAACACATGACCTTACAATTTATGGTGCATATAATACTGGAAATGCGCGGGGGAAACTTCCTGGTGAGACGGAGATTATGGGCTGGCTCGGATGGATGTTTGTAGCAGCTGGAAAAAAAACTAAAGGGTAGAAGTGAATAAGTAATTCCCTCCCCCAGTGTTGAGGTGCCTTTGAGACATGGTTATAACTTATACAGTAACTGCCCCAGTGGAGTTTCTGAGATGCAGATGGGGGATGATTGTTTGTTCTCAAGAAGAAATAAAAAGAGGTAAAAAAAGGTAAACCTGAGAACGACTTTTTTTTTTTTTTCACGGTAAATACAGAATAAAAGATGTTCTGACCATAAAAACACAACATTATTATATATCATATTGTCAACTGAATTGAGTTTGTCAACATCACTGAGCATCCATGGTTCAACTTTCTTTCCAGAAGTCACTCGGCAGTATATCCAAGTATTCCCAATCTGATGCATCTCTCATTAACCCTTTACCTCCTAGTGTAGCTCTGGTGCTACGTTTACACATGCGTCTCTGGATTACCGTAATTCTGCCACGGTTTGAGCCATCGGAAAAATGCCAACAGTTCACGAGAGCTGAGACGTTGCACTTTACAGTGAATATGGTGTCATTATGGTAATTTTACTAGCGTCTCTCCTGGAAGCCGGCAAGGTGGGTGATTTAGAGTGTAATAACAGTGCCGATGATGCAAGAATAGCAGAAAAACACAAAAACAGAATTTGATTTTACAAGTTTAGTGAACAACGACTGCACATGAATGTTGGATTTTGCATGTTAAATTTGAATTTGAAATCAAAACAAGCATAAAAAGTCCAGGTGGCTCGGGTGTTAAATGCAATATTTTGCCTGCATGTGGCTGCATATTTCTCATGTCAGCAAAAAAATAACTTTAAGTCCATATAATTAATTATTTTTCTAGAATTTGATCATAAATATTGATTTTCAAATTGTTTGCACCTCTCACTTCACCTTCTTGGTCTCACTTTCTTGATGGAGGTTGCGGAGGCTTTATGACATTATCCAGAGCTTATTTGCATTTCACAGTTTAATAAAAAGCTGTTTTGATTAATAGAACTTCTCCTGCAAAGATTAATCAAGGATAATTCAGGGCTTTTTGAGGTAAATACAGGAAATTAATATACTATAATTTAATTTTAAACACTCACTGTTGGCTTTGAACCAGTGGTTTGTGCAATGAAGTAATCAATGTAGCTTCAATTTTTTTCTGAATTTGGCAAATTTAATAACTTAGATGAAAATAATCTATATATAAAAAAAGAAACACATTTATATTTCATGTTTTCATTTGTTGTTGTATTTGTTTCTGTGTTGAAGAACCTCTGCTCACATTCCTGATACCTACAGTCTGTACATGCCCACACAGTCTTATGTAGAAGTCTAAGCAGAAAAAAATAAGTTAACACACACGTGTGGGTGTAAACAAAGGTGTGAAGAGGATTTCAAGAGGGCATTTCTATTCAGCAAGTACAACTAGCTGCAAGGTGGTGAGTGTCACTATAGAGATTAGAGTAGTGTACAGTAGGATTGTATCCCTGTGTGTTTTGACTTAACGTTTTCAAAATCTGTACTCAACAAGGACATAAAAAAATAAATCAACCCATAACTGTGCATCTACCTACAGGAGAAGGTGCAGCCAGTCTATCAGTTTCAAAGTTATTCTCGACTAAATTTGAAAACAGAGTCATCATATCCTGCCACAGAGGCTTCCAGCACCTCGCCTCCCCAAAATGAAGTCGTTCTGACTCGCATTCATCACACCATAACCGAGTTGATCACAGGAAGTCCTCCGCTCAGCGTGAATGCACAAAGTCATCACTTCAGTTGACTGCTAGCTGCATGCAATATATGAGAGGCATCCATTCACATTAGCACTGCACCCACTCATTCCACATCACTCACGCTCTCTCCGGGCTACTCTATATTGATAATGGATTCCTGTCTTACCGCAAGCATTACAGAGAGAGAGGGGCGGGGCAGCGAGGGAGGGATGGGGCAGGTATTACTCATGTTGTGTGGATCCAAATCGGTTTCCACAGTCACATTATGGTGACGTGTCTTTATTATGGGGACAAAAAGGAAGTCCCCATAATGTAAATCATTTAATTTTATGGTGAAGTCATATTTTAAGATTGGGGAAGTAGTGGGCATGGCTCAGGCGAGAGGAAGTCTTCAGGAAGTGGATGTAGGACAGTGTAATGACCCCAGAAGTCACAGAACCATGACTGTGTGTGTAGGATGTTTAAACAGCAGCATTTTGATTTCAGTATCTGGTTGTCTACATCTGTCCTCCTACTACTCACAAGCACAGATGCAAACAAAAACCCATAAACCCGAGCTCTAGTCAATATAAACAGACAGGCCTGAATTACGACTGACACAATCTCCTTTCAGTTATTTAGTTTATGTTACAGAGAGAAACACGCAAATGCACAGGGTGACAATTTTCATGTTATGATTGAAGGTTACAATATGAGGCATTTCTATCTGAGTCAACAGGAGGGGCAGGAATAAATCACTCACACTGACAGACGGGAAGAAACAGCCAAGTGAGGATGAAACACTCTTATTCAAAAGCCAGAAGAGCAATATATATATATATATATATATATATATATATAAAAAACAACAGCCAACAAATCTCTTTACCTGAAAAAAAAGATGTAAACGATGTAATTTCAAAAGACAAGTTCATTCTCCATTGACTGAATTAATGGGTTTCACCAAGGATGCAAAGATCCTGTTTATCAGTTCACCTTTAAAACCTCATCAATCATCATATCTTTGCCTTAAAAAATTTTTTAAAATATAACTAAAGATCCAGCAGTTGAAATTATATCTAATGTGACATGATTTTGTATTTTTTGTATAACATCATCAGACAATGAAAAGCATTAAAATGGAGCATCTACATCATATATAATCCAACCATCTTTCATTGTGCATGTAACTGTTTCAAATTAAAAGTCCTCTAGTGATTCAGTGAACGATGTCTTAACAGGACTTTTATTGTGAAACATTTGCAGGCACACTATAGGCTTGATTTACTCATTATTTCATTATTAGAGGTCCCAATTTCTATTCACTGCTGATTTTTGTATAAGAAAAATTGCATTTTTTGTGTTTAACATCTCCAGAAACCTGTTTTAAAAGAATGTAAAGAATCTATAAATACAAGTACTGATTGATGATGTAAACCACACCCTTCTTGTATATCAGTGGTGCTATGACTGCATGAAATTCAAACCTGATCTATAAATCAAGACTGTGCGCATCTGTGGTCTGACTGCTGTACAGCGTGACAAGCAAGTGAATCCTGCGGGATGTCGGAGCTTGCCTTTCAAGACAGCATGAGCAGAAATCAAATCTGATATCCAGCAGAGGAAGTTCAAAGTAGAATTATTGTTCGTTTGCATTACAAGGACCCAGTGAGTTAGCTGGGCATCTGATGTGTCAGGAGGACACTTTCCTGTGAAGGTATTCTGAGCACATCTGCCGGACAGGAGACCCTGAGGCAGACCCAAAACATAGTGGAGGGATTAAATATCCCATCTGGCCTGGGAAGACCTCAGGATCCCCTAGGAAGAGCTCTAGGACGTGGGTGGGGAAAAGGGCATCGGGACTACGTGCGTAGTTTGCTTCAGCTGCACTGGATCGACGGAGGGATCTATTAAGATGCTCGCTGGGTTTCTCCTCCTGTATCAATTCTGCAAAGTGTGTGTGTGTGTGTGAGATACCTAAAATACTTGAGCCATGAGGAACTCAGTATAGGTCATTGTTACCTTTGCTGTGTCAAATGTTAAAGGTCAAGCCAGAGGTTACTTTACTACAAGATAAACTCTCTGTACCAAGAATTCATGTGGGTGAACATATCGGAAGAAACTGCTTTTGCTTTTTTAAATTACTCTTTTTTTGTCTGTCTTTGTGTTAATATTAGATAATAGAGACGACAAGGTATACAGGGGTATAGATTTCTCTCCCAAAATGTAGTAAAAACCAAAGCTGATGAAGTCAGTTTGCAATGAAAGGTGCCGTAGGGTGCAAATAAGCTAAGATGCAATAAAAATAACTTAAATGAAGTTGCCAGAAAGACGTAAGAATTTGTTCAAAATGTGACCTTTTCCCTCAACTTCTCTCTGTTCGCACTCCTCCTAATTTAGCACAAAAATACACCTAACAAGGAGGCAGACCTCACCTACAAATGACTCCCAGTCCCACTCTTCCTGCTGGTGCTGACCTTTAGAGGGTTTTTTATAGCTTGTTGAAAGACCAGGATGTATGGCCGGTGAGGACAAGTATTTATGTTAAATAGATAAAATGTAAGAGCAGCAAATTTCCAAAAGTGCACGTTTTATTTTTTTATTTCCTGTGAGTGTCTCCCTGTCTCTCACTCCCTTTGTTACGAGTAACCACTGGAGAAGATATGAGGATCTGGTGGGGGGGAAAAAAAACAACAAGCCAATAGTGTGAGAGAGAGTGAGAGAGGAGCAGGACATAAAACAACTGAGCAGAATGAAAAGGACCAGCAGGACTGTTGTTTTGGCTGATGCTGATTTTACTCCTCAGGCACTTGGAGAGAAACAGAAAAATGAAGATAAAGATGGAGCATCGAAAGCAATGGCAACAACCCTCACAAAAAAAAAAAAAAAAAAAAAAAAAAAAAAAAGGAAGCCAAGTTGCAGATAAACACAGCTCTTGCAGGAGGTAGGCAAATACATAAAAAAGGACCAAGACCTGGAGCAAAAACAGCACCTAGCAAACAGCTGACTCCGGCTGTCAGCGAGGGACGTACAAAGAAGGAAAAACAGGGACAGGTAGGGGTTAATAAGAGAAATGACTATAGACAGAGAGTGAGACTGACGCTCACAGCAGTAAGTGGAGTAAAAGAAACAACAACAAAAAAAACCCTCTCTCCAGCACTGGCAGCTATACCGCTCTGTGCACTCCAGGTGTGATGTTTGAAATCGGTAAAACACCAGCCAGAGATTGTTTACGGAAGACAGGAGGCTGTGCTCTCAGTACAACACCTTGATGCTTTAAATGCTCCAGAGAAAACTGAAAAATATCTGATCTGCGTGACTGGCTCCGAATCAAATGCTTAAAGCAGAAAGCAGATAGAGAACAGGAAGGTGAGACCCAAGAAGAAAAACAAAAAAACAGAAAAAAATATGCTTTTGGCATGTATGCTTGACGCCCACTTGTAGATTTCAATCCAGAACATATTTCTATGTTGCCTGTGAGCCAAATCTAAGCATCTATTGGTGGGTTTTGAAGAGCTGTTTGTTAGCTTGGAAAATTGTAAAAATCTGATAGCTTCACAAGTTCGGCAGACACAGACAAAATCACTAGAAAATTAGCTGTGTGTGATACCCCGTGTGTGTGTCTGTGTTACTGTTCAGTTAACAGAAAAAGGAGGAGGGTAGATTCCCGTTCTCCATCCCACCTCTTTGTATTAAATATTTACTCTGTCATGTGCCATTTGGTGTCATATCATATTTTACATGAATGCTGAATGCCGGACACTTTATTAACCCAGAAGGTCCATGTGGTGTATCTAGCACAGGGGTGCCCAATACGTCGATCGCGATCTACCAGTCGATCGCAAAGGTAGTGTAGATCGATCGGCATTAAAAAAAAAAAGACGTCAGCCTATCATCTATCCGCACTATGAAAATTGTCACTTTATTGACATACAGGGCACCCAGTCTGACAGCTGTCTCTGACACATAGGTCACTACGCATGCGCAAACAACGATGCTAAGTGCGGTAAAAATTAACTAGCGAGTTGCGTAGTTAGCTGTTAGCCTCCAGTTTTTAGCTCTTAAACGTAGGAAAGAGTATTAAAATGAATGGGTAAGCTGGAAGCCAAAAACTGGGAGAAGGACCATTCCCATATGACGATCAGTAAGTCATTGAGGTTGGCTGTCAGCAGCTATGGTCTGGACTATGTATCCCTGGCTGCTTCCATTCAGTGCAAGTCATCAGAGTAAGGTCATGACAAAAAATGTGCAGAGTTAAATTGTGCAATAAGGGCTCATGCTGTCATGCAAGGTACATCAACATACAGTGTACATCTAAAGAATTCTCAATATATTTATCAATAAAAATATGTTTTGCATTTTTGTAGTAGGTAGATCATTTTGACTTGGTCACTTTATACGTAAAAGTGTGGGCACCCCTGGCGTAGAGCAACCAGGCCAGAGCAGAATCCCAGGATACCTCCCCCAGCACTGGCAGGCCAGACACAACCTCTGGTGTGGAGTAGCCCCCTGGTGGAGAAACACTGGAGATTAAAGATAAAACAGTAAAAAGTAAAAGAGTGGATTAAAAACAGATTAAGTGAAATTATACTTCAGAAAGTAACAGTGAGTAAAAGTCACATAAAAGAACAAAAAGTACTCTAAAAGTACAATAGCTTCCTGTGGTGTTTGGTTGTGTTCCAATGGTCCAATCAAATAGTTCCAAACATTTGTCCCACCTACATATCACAATTTTGTTGGAAATACATCACAATACAGAAGTCAGATCGTCTCAAAATATCGTTTGCAGACTACTGTACATTTCACAGTGATCATTTACAGTTCAGTTTCTGTACAGTTTAAGCAGGTCATCAGTTACTGGGAGTTACTGTCCCTGCTTACAAACTGCACATTTTCCTGTATGAAAAGAGGCTCTGAACTGCGCCTGAAGCAGCAGAGAGATTTACGACAAAAAGTTTGAGGAATAACTTAACTTTCAACCTTTCTCGGTTTTACTGTCTCGTGGCCCTCAGCAGAGACGTTAGCGGGGAGAAAATCCAAAAACGAGAGCAGAAGAAACGTCTTCGGAGACCACTTGATGAGTAATCACAGGGAAAAAAATCCTCCATTTAAACAAAACGCTTCAACAATAATCAGCAAGATCTCATTTCATTGAGGACTGTATTCCAGCTTAATGGGAGGGAGTGGGAGCAGGATACATTCGAACACAGTTTTGCTTGAACTGACATCAGAAAACAGAGATTTAAATCCCTCGCTACAGAACGATGCAGGAAACAAGGCTCCAGCGCCAGCATCTCCAGCTTCATCTAAACTCCTGACTCACACTTCTTTTCCCTCTCGATAAAGCAACAAAAGAGTGGAAGTGATGGTAATTAGCGACCTCCAGCTCTCGCCCCGGAGATGAACGCATACATTAATTGTTTTAAATGTGCTGATAATGATCTTTGTAAACTGCAATGCAGCAGAATGGAAGTGTGTGACCAGGGAGGAGATGTGGGGAGTGGGGGATGGGGAGGAGATGTGGGGGAGGTTCACCAATCAGGAGGTCCTTATGTTCACATGTTTATCATAGTGGGTAAATCTGAGGTCCTCTGGTGACTGTGAGCAGGTTTCAATGAGTCAATAGAAGTGTGATACAACTTCATGTGTAAGTAACTTGGACCAAATCCATCTGACTGAAGTGGTTTGGATTCATTCACAATCTGATGTGTCTGTGTACAGTTGTTAACTATATGAAATATAATGCTGGAAAATATTTTACTATACAATGTTTTTTTTTAAGTTGGATTATTTTATGTGAGAAGTTATACCACGTTTGTCAAAATAAAGTCGAAATGTCGAGAATAAAATCGAAATGCAATGTCAAAAAAAAAGTCGAAATATAATGTCGAGAATAACATCGAAATGTTGAAAATAAAGTTGAAATATCGAGACTAATGTCGAAATTCAATGTCGAGAAAAAAGTCGAAATATAATGTCGAGAATAAAGTCGAAATGTCGAGAACGCGACACAATGCAACAATTTCAACGTTATTCTCGACATTATATTTCGACTTTTTTCTCTACATTGTATTTCTATTTTTTTCTTGACATTTCGACTTTTTTCTTGAAGTGCTTGATGAAAAAAAAACCTACCTTCTCTAATTATTTTTTCTCTAGGTGGCCCTCTTCTGTACAGGCCAGATTTACACATTTAATTTATACATTTATGTAAATAATCAAATTATTCTTTTTTAGTCTCTTTTTTAAAAAAATCTTATTTTCTTGAGGCTTTCGAAGTAAGATTTTTATTGGGCAGCGACTGTACACATGACAAAAAAAGCTTTGAAACTTGAATCTGGAATATAGTTGTTATTAACAGTGGTTGTAAATAATATATATCCAATCAGAAAAATAAAGTCGATTATAATGTCGTGAAAAACACATTTTTTGTTATTTTTCATTAAATACATAAAAGTACAATCTATTTTACAAAAATTTGTGTTTTTTAATGCAATAAAAATCGTAGTACACCCAAAAAATTGGTCATTTCACAAAATTCTTTCTCAAAAACACTCTTCCCAGATTTAATTTGCAAATAATTGTAACCAGTAATGTCTTCATGAAAACTCTGTGAGACATAACAAATTGGATCTGCTGTCCATCACAGTGATCTGATATCACCACCTGGGTCATGGTGAAGCAGGATGATATGAACACAATACATACCTCACCTGTGGATCCTCCCCCTCTGGTTCACACCTGTTGGACGCTCTGTCACCTTCTCAGAGACGACAGCTGTCCTCTGACCGGGAACGAGTTTGGTTCTTGCTTGTTGGTGGTATGCTTGTCCTCGTTCACTAGTGTAGATAGGGATGGCTCTGGGGACCCTGGAGACTAAGGAAAGCTAGATGAGGGTGAATGGCACTCTAAACACCACCAATGACACTACCTGTCTGTCTCTTGTCTGTTGTTGTCACTGTGAGTCTCACCTGGTGAATTACGTCCTCTTTGACAGGATGTTAGTCCTTAAAGCTCTGATCCTATCTTCTGTATTACCCAAATTATAAACATTTATTCTTTGAATAATATCAAATCAATCAATCTTTATTTATAAGGAACTTTTTATACATTAAATACAACACAAAGTGCTTTACATTAGTGGTCCCCAACCACCAGGCCAGGGACCGGTACCTGTCCATGGGGCAGTTGTTACCGGGTTGCACAGAAAGAATAAATAAAAATATAACTTCCATTGCATTGATTATCTGAAAGACATTTTATTTTGAAAGGAACGGCCGAATTCTCTTCAACTTCTCTTCACGTCAATACGCTTGTCTCGGTCACGTGATGAAACTTATCACCTATCACGTATAACGTCAGAAACGTTAGCCAAACAATAAGCCCGCAAACTAGCAAAAAAGAATAAAATGCAAACATCTTTGGAGAGCTTCTTTGCAAATGGTAAGAGGACAACTTTTTATGCTGGTCGTCTTATATTATTTTCACTGTATTTATCTGCCACACCTTGAAGGCCAGTCCGTGAAAATAATGCTGACATTGAACCCTGGTGCAAAAAAAGTTGGAGACCGCGGCTTTACATGCTACAAAACATTCCCTTGTGCCCACCCACCCAGACAAATATCAGGCATAAACATAGTAAACATCAGGCTGAGTATAGATCAACCAGTTGAGGAAACACCATCCAAAGGTTAGGCCCCCTCTCGGTGCCTGCCCAAACCCAGAACCCGGCACCCGCAGGACCACGCCCATGCAGCTCCAGCCAACCACCTCTCCTGGTGCACATCCTGCATCTGTAAGAAAAATCATGAAGATGTGTTCAATAGTTTTTATGTAAGAAACACACAAACAAAAGCAGCAAAATCATCCTCCGTGGTGAAGGTGAATATTCACATTATTTATCCTCAAAACTGTGCTACCAGTATTTTAATGCCTTTTGAAAATATCTCATCTTTCTTCTGATTCACTTTGTTCTTGCTTCTATTATGTTGTGGTATTGTTTGGATATGGTTTTCAGGACAGTGGCTTTGTTCCCCAACATAAACTTATATCAATACGCTCAACACTTTAATAATAAATCACAGCAGCAGCACAGAAAATAAACAGGCTTCTTGATAGAACATACAATTCTGGCTCTTTTGTTGCATCACTGATGTCAAATAGATGTGTTTAGTTTTTACTATCTCAGAACAAATGGGCCTTTGTAGATTTATTTGGTATTCTTTCCCCGCAGCGTGGTGAAGCGTATGAAGTGTAAAGACAGGCCTTAAAAGGTCACGACAGAAATCATCTGACAAATGGGGAAACACACTGCAATGTCTTATTTAAGGAATCAAATCAAAGACTGATGTGGATTTTGTGTCCAGAACAGAGATGTGTAAATTATAAAACCTTCACAGAGGAAACTTGTCGGACTAACCGTGCCTTTGCAGTCCGAGATGAAAGCAGTGCTCGGCAACTTTGGTGCTGAATCACAAAACTGGACAGCTCTCAGGAGAGTTAACGCTCTTCCCCCAATACTAATCATCCCAAGAACCTTCCTGTGGGGGTTTATGACCTCTAATCTTAGCAAAATGTTTTAGAAACCTAACCTTTATGTGCCATTAACACAATCTTTCCCCTTCCTTCAACATATCCAGCTGCCATGGGGGTATTTTAGTAGAAACAAAAAATCACTTACCATTCTCTTTAATGCGAAATGATTAATAAGTGGAAACAACTTAATGATGAATTTCTTATACGAAGAGGAGTGACCAAGGGGTGCTCGCTCTCCCCACTACTCTTCTCCATCTGTATTGATCGGCTTATGGAGGAAACAATCAAGGATGTCAAAAGAGGAATCACCTGGACCTTTACTGACTCTCGGGAGGATTTTGAAGATGATATCATACAACTGGTCCACTGCCTCTACGACATCCAGGGAAAGACAGAAGATCTAGCAACGTTGGGGAAACAGATTAGACTCATCAGTACAGACACACCCATGGTGATGAAGATTATTACAAGAACTCAACAACTGCACCTATTAAGGCAACAAGAATCAACAATTATTTGTCATTACAGCTACAGCATATCTGAGCTATAATAAAATTCTGTATCAGCAGCTCTTGGCCCATCATATACAAAGCACATGGTATGAAAAAATACACACTTGAAATATGACAAAATAAATATAAAAACAGAATAAAAGGAATAAAATAGAAGCAACAGTGCAAGCATGGATATATTGCAGTGTATTGGTAAAGTGCAGTGCAGTGTGTTTCTCTGTCTGCGGGGGTTTAATGCTCAGTCTGTGGGTGGGTGGCGGGGGTGGATGTGTGAGGAGATGCGGTGATGGATTTCACAGCTCTGGGGGAAAAGCTGTGTCTCAGTCTGTTGGTGTTGGTTTTGATGTACCTGTACGTTGTTCCAGAGGGAAGAGGCACAAACACTTCCTGTCCCGGGTGGGTGGGATCTGCAGCTATACCACTGGCTCTCCTTTGAACCTGGTTGTCGTGTATTGAGTCCAGGTGTGGGAGAGGACTTCCCACAATCCCCTGTGCTTGCCCCAAGTCTTGTACAGGGCAGCTCCTGTACCACACTGTTGGACTCAGACAGACGATGCTCTCTATTGTGGCTCTGTAAAAGTTTGTCAGAAGCTGAAGGGAGAGTCCTTTTGAGCTTCCTGTGGTAGAGGAGTCTTTGTTGGGCCTTCATGTGCATGGACCAAATGAGGTTGGATGTAATGTGGATTCCCAGGAACTTGTTCTTGTCTACCTCTTCCCCATGAATGAGGAGAGGGGTGTGTTACATCTTCCTGGATCTTCTGAAGTCCACAATGACCTCCTTGGTCTTGCTTTTGTTCAGGACAAGGTTGTTGTCTGAACACCAGTCTGTTAGGTGCTGGAGCTCCTCTATGTAGTGGGTCTCATCAGAACCATTACTACTAACAATAAGAACATTGAAGAGGTACAAGAACTTGCATATCTGGGAAAGAAGATACCGACCGAGGGATACTCTGAGGTGGAAGTTCAACAGAAGCTGACAAAAAGAAGAGGATTTGCAGCAGGTAAAAACATTTGGAAGTCCTCCAAGATCATCATCAGAACAAAGATAAGAAGAGACATGTTCTCAGAGGTCTTCTATGCTAAACATGGGACAATAGCCAAAGGCTGGGTGTATTCCATCCAAGATACATCAGAAGAATATTGCAAATATACTGGCCTAGGAAAATCTCCAGTGAATAACCCCTCTGTCAACTGAAATCACAAGGAGATGAGACGGATTGGACATGTCACCAGAATCGACCCAAATGTCACCGCAAGTCTTGGGACTCCACCCAGAAAGAGTAGAGGAGGTCACCCTATAGACTTGGCACTGCTTGTAAAGTGGGAGACGAAAGAACAATGGTGGACCTGGGGCCAAAACCTTAAAGCAATGCTTATAAAAAATTGTAATTGTATTGCTAAAGGTTAGGGGGACATTGTTCTCATCAAGGGGTGTCAGTTTTCAATAAAGTATGATAGGTTTGGTTTGCAGTGGTAAGGCATAAAGGAAAGGGACCCATAAGGCAAAGCTTGTCTTTTGCTGCTCCATCTACATCCCTACCCTCACCTATAGTCATGAACTTTGGGCAATGACCAAAAGAAAAAGGTAGTGGATACAAGTGGTACCAGGTGATGGGTTTCACTTTGTGGGTTAGGGCGAGGACTTAAACCATCTTGGGGACCCTACTCAAACCATGCCACTACGACCCTACTGGACTAATCAGTATAGAGATGGATGGGTTAATAATTCAATGGTTTTTCATGTGATTTTCCATTAAATGTATCATTTCACAGTTTTTTTTTTTCATATATTTTGTATATGAAAAATATATACTAGAAAAATCTGTAAAATTCCTATACAATTCCAGATGATTTTCCCAGCCCTCTCTTACTGTCTGTTTGATGGGCTCAATTCAGCAAACTCTCCAGGCAAACAGCGACGCTCACAGAGGCTCCAGCCTGAATGATGTAGCCATTTAGGTGATTGCATCAATAGACGGCAGAGCACAATTTTCAATCCTCACCCCAGCAGCACAAAATGAAACCATTATTGGCATTGTTATCCTTTTTTGTCCTGAGCTGGAATCTAAAGGACAGAATGTGCTGATAGTAATTGTTACGTCTGCGGCGTTTTTCACATGACCTAACCTCATTTAAGACTCAATAACTTCAAATTAAAATGAAAGTGGGAGTTATCACAGAGTGTCACAGTCTGTCGTGTGCTCGGTGAGTGGGAATCAGTGGTGACAGAGTCCTATCTGTGCTGGAGAATGGGGGGCCGTCCAACAACAAGTTATCCAGATGAGCCATTTGTTAGGGAAGTGACTGATGGTGAATACATGAATCAGATATGAAAAGACAACATGCTCTGGACACGTGAGCAGCATACTCTCAGGTACTTGACCTTGTTTTTCTAAAAACAAATCTCAACACAGACATAAACACAACACTTAAACAACAGTGTCCTTTATGTTGCTAGGCAATGAAAGACCTTGGAAACTGGGTCTGGATGTATATGTACTATAGACCAAGGCTCTGAGAGGTAAATAACAGAAAATAAACAATTTTTATATTTTGTAGCATCCAATCTGTAGCTTTTGTTGGACATGAAATCTTTTAAAATGTTTATATTTTATACATTCGATGGATATATTTGTCAATTAACAAACAAATCTGAGTAAAATTACAGAACCAGTGCTTCATTTTAATTATCACTACACCACTGTTGTCACTGTCTTCGTTCTTGAAGGAGTTCCCACATCTACTAAGCACTTGTTTTCCAAACCACCTCAGCTGTGTTTAGGTCATGTGAATGTGGAGGTCAGAGGTCAAATGATGCATCACTCTGCTTATTGGTCAAACGCACACGGCATAAACTGGAGTGTATTTGCCAAATAAATGAACATCCACTACAGTCAGATCCCAGTCAAGTCCTGATTAAACCTCTAGGTAAACTTCTCTGTTTTTCACAGTATACTGGAATTTTCTATATGGTGTCCGTGGCGGTATTTCCATGCTGGTATCAATGATTGGTTTGCCTGTCTCACAAAGATGGAGTACACTACAGCAACTAGAAAATATGGTAAAGCCCATGGAGGAAAAACCGAGGAAGCATCCAAGAAAAGTTTCCAGATAAAAAACAAACTTGAGAAGAAAAATTACTGTCCAAACAACAAAGTGGTCAATAGCAAGGACAAGCATAGATCCTCACTGCTGTGGCTTTTCTTTGTTGGAGAGTGAAGAAGAAAAGGCACCGAGGGCAGATATCTCCTTACGATTCGTAGACAGGTTGGTATTTATAAAAAATGTAGCTGTGGTGGAAAGTAGAATATATTTGTGGCACAGATAATTACCTTATCTGACAACTCTGTCACCCAACTTTTTATTTTCCTCTTTCCATCAAGAGTTTTTAAGTAATTACTGTTTCTGTCAGAAGAAGACAAAAGTTTCACCATGCAGAGTCAAAAAGTCATAACTCAGTTTGACCAAATATGCGTTTAGTCTTTGTAAAGGAGTATTGTTCCATTATAAGCAAATTAAAGTCCTATGGGATTCAACAGTAGATCCAAATGTAGCACACTGTCCGAGCACCCATTTCAACACCTTTTATCCATTATAAATTTGCATTATAGGCTGTATAAAAGTGCAATACCCCCAATGGCCACTAGGCTCCAAAAAACATCATCATAGGGTTCAAGGGTCACACCCATCTCCTCCTTCCTCCCTTCATATCCCAATATGGTCGCTTCTTGCTCGAAAAAAACAACATCAATGTTCAAATGTCAAACTCCTGGAGTCTACAAACCAACAGGTGACACCACAGCAATACCACTGTGTATAACATGGAAAGCAAGGCAGCTTAGATGACTTTGAGCTGCGACATCTAAATACAGTTATGTGTTTTTTTACCTCTCACAGGAAGTTTGAATCACTATCTTTATCTGCTTTTCAAAGAACACCAGCAAAACCTTCCTTAAGTGTTTCATCCCCAGCTGTTGGAAAATTCTGCTTATGATGCAGACAAAGGGCCAAAAACACTCCAATACCGCTGTGCCATTTGTGACATTTCCTGTTCTATTTCAATCTTGTGAGTTTTAAAGCCTCGATGTGACCTCTCGTCTCCACGGAAATAATCAAGATGGATGGCAAACTTCCAGAGGACAGTCACGACTCAGCACAAGTTTCAGTCTAAATATATCCTCTGGGTCCTTCAGCTGTTTGAATCCTTTGTTGTGTAGGTGGACTGATAAGAGAGATCAGGCTTTACTATATGAATCCTAAAGTATTGTCGATGATGATTCACTGTTTTTCAACCTTTCATCATCAGCATCACTTTGATGCTTTTTAAAAGAGATTTTCTCAATAGACGAAAGTAACATATCCAAGGGACATCAACAGATTTCATTCAGATAAAAACATACTTGAGCATTTTTTTTAAAGCGTCCCTGTCCTTCTGAAAGACCTGTGGTTATTATTATTTTGTTTTATCTGTCATTTTTAAACAGTTCAGTGTCAGAGGGAGGCTATAAACAACTTACCCTGTGGGTTGGCTTAGAAGACTTTTGTAAACTTCCATTATTTTAGCACAACCACTTCCTTACATATTTAAATTTTTTAAAGTAGGTATAGAGGCTAGTGTAAACAGTTACAAAGTACCTTTAAGACCAAACCTGACAGGCATTGATTAATTCAAACAAAAGACAATCATAAAAGCAGTGGGCCAGTGATAAGTACCTCTTACCACTGCTTAGCTGCAGGAAGTTCTCGGTCATCCAAAGCTTGAGGTTAATCCAAAGGAAATTGTTTTGGTTGAATGAAATGCTGGAAGCTGACATTATTCCTGTAGATATGTCAAAGGTGTAGAGGGAGAACAACAGTGGCCCAAGGATAGACCCTTGAGGTACTCCACAAGTCACGTTCACAGATGATGGTCACAAGTTACCAAAGGCTACACTAAAAGATCTGTGAATAAGAATACATGCTGATTGCTTTGTACAACAATGTGGCAAGTAATATCGCAGATGCTTTTACTTCATTAGAGGTTGGATCAGTCCTAAAAAAACACCTAAAAGCCTCTAACATATTAGCTTTAAGTGTAGAGAAAGTAATGTTGCAGTTAAATACTTACACACACCATGGTGGTGACCATGTGATGTTGCGACGGCCATGGATTGTGACCATGTCGTGTTGAGCCGTAGTGTGGATAGACGAAGCAAACTGCAGTCCACATGGATGTGGTGGGTGCCGATTCATGGATGTGTAGGCTTGAGCCACCAGGTGCAGGTGGGCGCAGCCATATTGATGCAGGTGTCTTTCACTAGAATTTAATCTTCAGCATGAGAATCCAGGAGGAGGCTGATGGCATACACTAGGTCAAAGGTGGTGGTCACAGTCTTCAAATGAAGGTGCTCTGGTAGGACACCAATGTTGTGTAAAAATACTGAGAAGTTTCCTCAGCATCCTTTTCTCAGAAGCTTCTGCTAGAGACTCAAATTGCACACCCAGGACCAATCCAGCTCTCCTGATGAGATTGAGTCTGTTACCATCCGCTACCTTCAGCTTGTTGGCCCAGCACTCTACAGCACTGAAGACGACTCTGACCCCTGCTGATACAGCCTGAGTCATCTGAGACTTTCTGCAGGTGGCAGGACTGTGAGACAGGACAGGACACTGTGGTGCACATGTGACGGCCATTATGGGGTCTGACACCAAGTATCTCACATACTGCTCTCACTGTGAGGTATTTAGTAATCTGGGTCACTGGTAAAGCATCCACCTACATTTGTGTTGGGGGGGAAACATCAAACTTAGTTCATTCAAACTCCTTTAGCAAAGAGTTTAATCCATTTAATTTGAACAATGCTGCAAACATTTAACAACGTAGGGCATCTGTAAAACTGTAAAGTGCATTAATAGTAACCCTTAGCTGGAATCCTGATTTACATACAGCAGACTGCGTTGGTACACCTTTAAACACAGTGCTCATGACAACCCTTCATGTGCAAGTAGTGAAACAAATTTAACATAGTGTTCCTGTAATGAAAATGAAATGAAATGGAGAGCGTCTGTCTACTTGAATGCAGTGTGGTTTTCGTCAACAATGTTGAGGAAATCATTTCGTTGACAGTAACAAGACGGTGTCAAGCTAAATGTGCTTAAGCTAAGCTAAAACTGAGTAAAAAAAACTACCCTAAATATGTTTTGAATTACAAATGATCTTTCTTCTGTTGATTCTTTCTTTTTTCGGCCTTTGAAATAGGTCATCACTTCTCAAAATAACTGTTTAATGCTTTGTCTAGACTCACATTCTATAAATCTATTTTGTTCTGTATTGTTAAATGTTAGCATATCAAATGTAATCAAAAGACTCTTATGTGGGTAAAAAATAAAGGACTTAAATATATATTTTTAAAGACTAATACCCAAAAGCCAGTTTCCACAACCGAGGGTCGGACCGCCAAAGCTCCCGCCTCGGACTGCTGCCCAAACCAAAAAGCACCGGACCCCGATGGCTCCTCCTGCGGGTGGTGGGCCCACTGGACGACGAGCCCATGTATCCAGTTCGGGCTGAGCCCGGCC
>OOFC01049695.1:10359-23278 GCA_900323345.1 Pseudochromis fuscus
TGGCCACGTTCACCAGCTGCTTCACCTTCGTCACCACTTTAGAGACCTGCGAGGAGGAAAAGGACGAGAAGAAAGAGGAGGTAGAAGAGTTTATTCTCTGTGCCCATGGTTTAGTGAAACATCGTGGCACTGAAGTCAGACTCATGTCAGACTGAGGTCAGACTGAGGTCAGAGTGAGGTCAGAGTGAGGTAAGAGAGAGGTCAGACTGAGGTCAGAGTGAGGTCAGACTCATGTCAGACTGAGGTCAGACTGAGGTAAGAGTGAGGTCAGACTGAGGTCAGACTGAGGTAAGAGTGAGGTCAGACTGAGGTCAGACTGAGGTAAGAGTGAGGTCAGACTCCCACCTCTTCGTTGGACAGCTCATTGTTGGTGATGACGGCGAGCTGCACGGCGACTTCAGCTGCGTTCTCTGCACAGAAAACAAATGGACTGTTAACACTATCAACCAACTGGTATTGGAGCTGCTGGGAAATGGTGGCGATAGATTGGCGGTGGTGGAACATACCGGCCGACACCTCAATGGTGTCAATGTCTGTACAGTTGCTGAAATCTGCAGGTGACCAGGAAGAGGAGAAGTTCTGAGGGTTGATCAGACTGAGGAAACAGAAACAGAAACAGAGCAGGATCATTCAGTGAATGAATGAGAGTTTCACACTCTGAGAAGGGAGGAACTGGATGGTCATAGCCCCGCCCACTACTCCCACTTCTTCTAGTTTCTCAGTTTATTTAGTGTGAAGCTTAAAATAATTTTTTTTTACACTTACACTTTATCACTTTTTCTACTGATGTTTACTATAGAGGGGAATGGACTGACTATGTACTTTAATTACTTCTGATAGATTTTCTAGTTTCCTACTTCTACTGTTTCTACTTTGTTTTTTATTTTACTTCTTTGTCAATATTTTCAACTTTGAAAACAAAATGAGAAAAGTGTAAAAATTGTGTCTGTGTTTGTTACCAGGTCCTGGAGGCTCTCTGGTCCTTGTTGGGGAAACAGGGCAGGAACTGTGTGACCGTGGGTCGACTCTCGGTCCAGTGGTAGTGAAGAGGATTCTCCTCCGGACAGTTCTCTGTTAATAATAATAATAATAATAATAATAATAATAATAATAGTTGGATTTATATAGCACTTCCCTAGACACTCAGAACATTTTACAGAGACCATTATTCGTGCACACCCAGGCATACTGGTGGCAGTAAGCCATGTTAGCCACAGCTGCCACGCAGGAGGACTGACTGTCCCTCCAACTCCCACCAAACCATTCATTCAACATTAATACAAGACAAGGTGATCCAAGGACACAACAACAAGGACTGAGAGGAGCTGGAATCAAATCATTGACCCTTCGGTTACTTTTTGGTTGGTAGATGGCCGCTCTGCCACTATACACTGCCATGACAGGTAGTGATGAAGGTCATGTGACTGTAACATCTGCTCTGTAAATAATAATCTCTCCATCCACAGAATATGTTAAAGGTTTCTTGTCAGTGACCGACAGACTGAGTGTCTCAGTTTCAGTTTGATTGAAGCATATTTATTTTGGTGCACTGATGTTGCTGAAGTTAATGTTTATCACTGCAAGACACGTTGCAGAATTTTTCTCTCATTAATTTATAACTAACTAATTTTGCTAAAACTAAGTTAATGCCATGTGCTGATGACGCTAATGGTAGGATAATGTCACTTACAGTCAGCCAACAGTCTGTTAATTTTGCTAACAGTCAGCTAACATTGCTAACGGTCTGTTAATGTTGCTAACAGTCAACTAACATTGCTAACGGTCTGTTAATGTCGCTAACAGTCAACTAACGTTGCTAACAGTCTGTTAATGTTGCCAACACTTAGCTAATGTCACTCACAGTCACCTAATGGCAATACCAGTCAGCTAATGTTGCTAATACTTGGCTAAAGTCACTAACTGATGATGCTACTACTAGCATAATGTTGCTAATACTTAGCTAATGTTGCTCAGTATGTTGACGTTGCTCACAGTTAGCTAATGTCACTAACAGTTGGCTAATGTGATGTCCAATAAGTTTGTTAATTGACATTTTCCACCCGTAAATATTCTTCATCAAACACTAAAAAGATTTCAGAAAAAATAAAGATACAAATGTTTTGATGACCTGTTGATTTTTTTTTGCTATTTCACAGTTATTTTTATTCCCTAGAGAACTTACTATTACTACTTTAGTCTCTAGTAAAAATAAATGACCTACTGACCGATCAGTTGGACGTGGATGGACGCCGGTTGGATCTGCAGGTCGGTAGCGACGAGTCCATCTCCGCCGGACAGTTGAGCAGAAACGGCAGCTTCACCCAAACTCTCATTGGTGGTGAAGGAATAAACGAGCAGAGCCTGACAGGAAAAACTGAGCCACACAGACCACAGGAAGCAGAAGCTGAAGGAGGTGGTGAAAACAAAAACAAGTGAATGTAAAGAAAGTGTTTGTTTGTTTTACCTGGTCAGGACGCTGTCGGATGGTGAACCAGGCTGAACGCTGCAGAGGAACCAAGGAACCAGACGAGGAAACAGCACAGGGTCATGGATTTACAAAAACTTTTATCCAGACAAAGTTTACCTGAGATACACTGTACACACATGAGGAAATGTACACAAAATACAAAAAAAATGCTGGGTGGTTTAAACAGAGTAAACTGGTTATTTTTTTAGACTAAATATATGACGAGTTAGTTGGACTCCGTAAGATGGACTGTTGTTGTCTGGTGGATAAAGTGTGAGATAAAAACAACAAAAAAAATGGTAAGAACAATAAAATGTTGGTAAAATGTGGAGTAGAAACCGTAAAATAAAAAATATAATTGAAATTGAAATACTCACGACAGTAGGACCGAAATTACCTGATATTTTCCAGATAGACTTCGTGGGTCCAGTTCTGGAGAGTTTGATTCAACTGCAGGAAAAAAACACAGAAATCATTCAACCAATCAGATTCTTATTGTTGTGTCATGTAGAGATCTCACGGTTTGCTCTCAGCTAAGGAACGACTGGAAAGTAGATCTTTTCCAGGTTTTCCAGGACACATGGAAACTGTAACACTAAAATAACTTGATTTTTAGGATGAACGCAAAGTCTAAACGAGAGGAGGTGGAGGTGAAAGTCAGTCTGACCCACAGAGACACAAAAGACACGTTTATGAAAGCGGTATCCTCCTTTAATCCTGCACCTGAGCTCCTCAGCTCCTTGAATCAACCTCCTGCTGAAGAGGAGCAGGAGGATCCATTATTCAGGGAAATCAGTGACAGTCTTACCCACAACGCCACAGCTCGCTCGACATCCTCCTCCGTGGTTGGCGCTGAGCCCCCGTCATCCACAGCAAAGGAAATCCGGTAGAACAACCTCTCTGCAAAGAAAGAAAAACGGACTTCAGTTCAGCACTAAGGATTTATTTCATTTCTTTATCCGAGGCAGTGGCACATCGCAGGAGAAGGATCGCGAGGCTGCAGCTCAGCGAGTTTACGCCAAAAAATATATATAAATCTAATTTTTCAGTGTGAAGTAACGAGGTGGAAAAAAGATAAAAGATGAAGGAGATCAGTCGCTGTGGTTTATTTCTCGCTGCTGATGTGACGGGAATCATAATATAACCACAATATTTAAAGTTTGTTGATCTGGAGCTTTTCTAAATAAGTTTTTTGAAACTTGACTTGGAGGTTTGACTGTCTTCTTAATCCTTTTAGATCATTTAGTTGGTTAAAAAAAAAACAGTGTCATGTGACTTTCATCATCCAATTGGTAGTTTGTTGGAACCATAGACTGTTCATAGAATAGATGAAGCTAACATGATGTTGCAGACTCAGGAGTTTGGTGTTTGAATGTGGCCATGTTGGTTTTTTGGAGACATGAAGGGAGGAGTGAAAATCAAACTAACCCCGCCCCTAACTCCTCCCCTTCTCTCAGTCTAATATCTCCTTAATGATGAATGATCTTCAGATGGACCACCTGATCTCTGAGAAGAAGAGTTGACTTTATCTGATGACATCAGAATTTCAATTTTAAATTGAAGTCAACTGGAGTCAGAATCTAGTGGCTGTTGGTGGTATTACACTTTTTTGCACTTGGGCATTGACCCCACCGGGGCGGCGCAGTGATGCAGTGGTAGGCACTGTCACCTCACAGCAAGAGGGTTCAGGGTTTGAATCTCAGTATGACTCAGGATGGAGTTTGCGTGTTCTCCCTGTCCATGGTGGGTTTTCTAAAGGTACTCCGGTTTCCTCCCATAGGTGAATTGATCAGTCTAAATTGACCATGGGTGTGAATGTGGATGGTTGTCTTTGTGTTAGCCCTGTGATAGGCTCACAACCTGTCCAGGGTGGACCCGGCCTCTCGCCCCATTGCCAGCTGGGATAGGCTCCAGCAGACCCAGTATGGATAACTGAAGATGACCTCACGTTTTCACCCTAATTGTTTTGTCCATTTCTACATACAGTCTATGGTTGAAACAGTATCATAGGTTAGTATTCAGTGCATAGGTCATCTAGTAACCTTACCTAGTTAACTACGGTGTTTGGTTGTGTTTCAATGGTCCAATCAAATTTCTCCAAACATTTTGTCCCGCCTACAAATCCTGTTTTTGTTGGAAATATGTCAGAGTCCAGAAGTCAGATTCTTGGAGATGATGTTTCAGGAAGAACTTCAATAAACAGATGTTTTGGTGTTTTTCTGAGATCCACTAAAATTTGATGAACAATATGAATTTATTATTATTTTAAAATATGTAACTTTTCTATGCAAAAAATGACACTGTTTGTATGACACTTATTAAAATAACTTTAGTGATCAAAATCAAGTGGAATCTATTTAATGCTACTTATTGTTTACAATAAATAAACCTGAAGTATTGTGCTTAAATACAACTTTTAAGTTTATAATATCTCCATTTTCAGCAGTTTTTTCACTCCCACTTCACTACATTTCCCATGTAAACACTGAAGCCACCTTCATAAATGGTCTTTTCTCAACTGAGACGTTGGATCATTTCAACTTTTAACAATTTTAATTTTAGAGGAAATACTTTGCTGGAGCTAAATGTAAACCTGACAACACAAAGGTTAAAAGAAATCAGCTTTTAAAATCCTAATGGGTCAAGTGTTCATCTTAAAGAAAGCGTCAAAGAAATGTAGTAAAGTACAAGTACAGTACAAAAGTACAGTTTTCACTGGCTTGTTGAGCTGTTGTGTAAAGACTGAGTTAAATTAAATAAAATGAAATAAGTAAAGTGAACTAATGGAAAGGACAGAATTACAGGAGTTCAGTAAAAACCTGCTGTAGTAATAAACAAAAATAGATTCAGAAGAGAATGAACCTTCTAATTTTTGAGATATTTTCCTCAGGATTTTGAAATCCTCCATTCTCCTGCGATGCTCCACCTCAGCCACCAGGTGTCTCTCTACCCTCTCTAATTGTCAGAAACTACAGAACAGACAGAAAACATCAGTTCTGGTGGAAGACGCTGCAGCTGCACATGTATTTTAACACGTTGTTGTTGTTTTGTTGTTGTGTTTGGGAGCTGCTGGTCATTTCAGGACTGATTTCTGATTCACTGATTCAGAGCAGGACGTCTCCACCATGAACCTCAGGTACGAAAAACCAGGATGAAAGTTCATTAAAGGAGAAATCACAGGAAGTTTGTGCTTGACGTTGTAACGAGAACAGTTAAAAGAAAAACAGGAAGTAATAACGAGGAGAGGAAGAGTCACTCGATAATCCCTTAGTTTGAACTACAGAATCAGGCTAATGCTACAATCTGATTGGACGAATAAACTCCTAAAGTCACACCCAGAATTAATCCAATCACCAGCCTCCTTTTCTGCAGAGACCACACCCGATTCCAGTAAAAAAGATCAAATGTTTGTTAAAACTTAGCAAGGTAAAAACCACCACCTGAATTTAATCGTGTTCAGTCTTCAAATCTTGTTTGTGTTTCATGTAAAGTACAGAACTGCAGACTGTATATGAGGGAGGGGCCTGGTTACTGTGACATCACCTGTTGGTTTGTGGACTCACTTTTTGAAGCCAGGAGTTTGGTATTTTTTAACATGTTGTCTTTTTTTGGAGTTAGAAGTGACCATATTTGGATATGATGGGAGGATTGAGGAGGCGGGCCTAACCCTTGAACCCGAGGACACTCCAATGTGTGAGATTGGAGTTCACCAGTGAATGAGCCTCCAAACCACTGGAGACTAGACCATTTTTGAATTGAAGTCCGTTGGAGGTCGTTTGGTTTTTTGGAGCCAGCACCTAGTGGCTGTCGGGAGTATATCAGTTTTTTATGCTTCTGTATTGAGGTGCAGAGTCAGCGTCCATCTGTTACATAGGACATTTTACTTGTTTCCCGAACATTTCCAGGAATTATCCAGGACTGGAAAATATCGTAGGCCTATATATTTTTTTATTATATGTGTTTTTCTCAGTTTTATAATTTTCTTACACGAATAAATATTCTTCATTAAGTAATCCAAAGATGAAAGACCAATCTGACGTTCACAAACCCGACACTTCTCCTCTCCCAGCAGTTCAAAAAACTAGTAAAATATTCAGGTGTTCACAAACTTTTAGCCAAGCATTAGCAACATTAGCAATGCAAACAGCATCCAACTGTTTTTATGCACATTTTAAATTTGCAAAAGGAACCCCAATAAAGTAAACTAAAGACGGTAGTGTCCAAATACTTGCATTGAGTTTCTTTGTTGCAATGGATTTTAAGACTGAACACCAACAACTGGATTTAACATCAGTGTTGTTACGGTTGATTGTTTTTATTTGAACTTTCTACATCTACATTTTGTTGCCGCTGCGTCACATACTGTTCCCCGGCGTCAGTCCACACAGACAGGTAAAATGAAAACGTTGTTTACATTGGCATGGCAACGCCGGCTTGCCAGCTACATCCACAGCGGGGCCTCCTGGAGCAGCAGGAAACACCGTGGCCTTTTTGAGGCCGCCGTCGCTGCCACTGTTAGCTGGTGACGTACTGACTGCTTTGGACGGAGCGGCCAGGGAGGAGCCATTTGTCATGGTGAAATGGTGAGTGCTGATAACCACAGGGGGCGCTGGGGAAGTACTGATATTTTTGTCTTTGGCCTCGTTAACGAATCGACCCAAACTCTGACTCTCGCTGCTCGGACTCAAGTTCAAACTAGAAACCGTTAAGTTCACCTTTGCAGTCCCACTGAGATCTGGCTTTGGTTTGTCACCTGTCACACTCCCCTGCAACACTTCGAAACCATCCTCATCTACAGTCGTCGTGGTGTTTTTAGCCATTGTCATTTCAGCTGAAGGAGAGTCTCTGAGTGTCACTGTGTTTGACTCAGGGGTGTATTTTAACCCTGCTGTGTTCGCAGTGTCATTCTCTTCATCCCCTGAAATGAAGCTCTGATTTAGGGCATCGATAGAGGAGCCTGTGGGGGGCGTGGTGGCCATATTAAGGTCAGAAGAGCGCGGGGGGTTTGGAATAACCACATCACCACTCAGCTGTGTTGATGCTGCAGAGGTGGGCTGATAACTGGGTTCAGAAGTGGGGCAGGGAGAGGAGGTTGGATCCTCTGGATTCAGTCTGTCGTCAGGCTGACGGCCTGTTACAGATTTTAACAGCACATCCAGAGTCACGCCATCATCTTCGAGGGAGACGTGTTCATCCTCGGTATGAATCTTTGGTACAACATCTGCGGGGTCAAATAAAGGAGAGGGGTGCGACAGTCTCGCAGCTGTACTGAGGTTCAATGAGGTCTGAACTGCTGAACCAAACCTGGAAGCATCGCCTGTGTCTTCGTCCTTGTGGTCCACCTCAGCAAATGTCTGTGATTCTTTGTCGGGGATTGTGGAAACTAGGCCAAAAGAAAGGCTGCCTGCGACAAGCTGCTCGGTCAACTGTAAATATTTGTCCAGGGGGGACGGGGTTGTTGTGGGCCGGTGGAATTCAGCCCAAGTGGGCGACAAGAAGCCAGTTACTGCATCTGTTGTGGCAGTTGTCGCCGGTGACATTGGGCGAGTGGCAAGGGGAAGGGTGGGGATGGTTAAGGGGGAAGTGATGGCAGGAAAGATGTGAGGATGGTACAGAAAAGTTACAGACAGAGAAGGTGAAATGGTGGGTGAACGGCGAGGAGCGGCGGCGGCTGCAGAGGAAGCAAAGTGGGACGATGGTGGCTCCAGACCTTTGCCATACGCATGGTCCTCACTTACATACAGAAAGTGCGTGTGTGTTGAGATGTGTGTGTGCTGCTCGGCGTCGGTTCGCGTCGAGCATGAGTGGGGTTTATAATCCAAGCCTGAAGCAAGCTGCCGGGCTGCATCACCGAACTTATGTGCGGTCGACGGCTGAGATGATGGCGTCAACAAAGGGGACGTGGGGTGATCATTAAAAGCACTGTTATGGCCCGTGTGGACCCCAGCAGCTGTGTTTGTGTTGTGTAAATTAGAAATTGTAGGCTGCAGCCTCCACAGATCTCTGCTAAAGATCAGGATGGATGAAGGGTATCTGTCTCGCGGCTGAACTACAGGATGAGGGGAGGGTGAGGAGGCAGCGAGGAACAGGTCGTCGAAGCGAAGGGAAGGGGGAGTTGGTAGGAAGGTGTTTGTAGATGAAGACAAGGAATGAAAATCTTGTCTATCTGTATTCCCCTGCTGCAAAGCTGGGGTGTGTTCAGAGGCCTCAACAGCAGCTGTTGGCAGCGAGGTAAAGCCACTGTCAGCATGGCGTCCTGGATCGTAATGAACTGAGACCTGACTGACCGACAGCCTGCCTGCATCTGAGGACGGCCACAAAACCTCTGAGGAATCTGGTGTGAGGACGACAGAACTGGACACCAAACCCTCCACAGATAATCCTGAGGGAGTTGGGCTAATCTGACTAAACGATTCTTCTAGAAGTACCTCATCTGATTGGACTACCGGACCTGATGGCGTATCAAAGGACTGGTCCCCATCGGAGTCGAGCAGTCTACTGTGTCTAAAAAGTTCGTATATATTGTGAGGGGAGTTTTCTGCAGGAGGCTGTGCACTGTCAACAACTGGCATCTGAGGTTCAGTCGGGTTTTTAGAAAAGAGAGGAAGTGACACCAAAGTGGCCTCAAAGACTCTTTGAAGGATCGAGGACGGAGACAGAAATGACAGCACAGAGGAAGGATGAAGGTTCAAGCCAACAACACCCGATGTTACAAAGTGAGGAGAACCTATTTCTGAAAACCCGGCCTGATGGGAGGAGGAGGAGGCGGCTGGGAAGGTGGAGTGGTGGAAGTAACGGGAAGAGGTGGATGGGATTTGTAACGTAAACACAGGTGATGAAGGGGGGATGACGGGCAGGATGGGAGATGAGGAGGAACGAGGGATGTCAAAAGTGTTAGAAGAGGAAGTTTGGTAAAAAACAGTAGTGGAAGAAGAGAAAACTGATGGACTATGAGATGAATTTCGGTCTGGGTATGTGTCTGTACTTGTATATAAATTGTTAACCAGCCTAGTTTTGGCTGCTGCAAGTCCAACACCACTTCTGGAAATCTCATACGCACTGTACAACAATACAGAGGAACTAATGGGCAGAGAGGGAGTCAGCTGGCTGAAGAGAAAGGATGACAGCGAGGGAAATGATAATTGTTGCAGTTGTTCATCGGTAAAGAAACTTTTCTTGATATTCTGTCCACCTGAACTTGTGTTTGGAGTCCCACGGTCGGTGCGAGCTCCTTCAGAGGTGCTGATGGATGTTTCCGGTATCGATTGGTTAGGAGGAAAGTTGGCACCGGCAACCAAGGCCCTCGGCAGACTTTCGTCGGAGTCATTGTGGAAATGTGTTTGGACGAGCAAAGCTTCAATTTCTCCCTTTGATTTGTTTAACGATTGTTCATTTTTGGCATCTAAAGGGTTTCCGACACTGGCGGATTCTTCCAGGGAGTAGTTAAAGTCATACAAGGTGAATCCTCCACCACCTCTGCCATGATCATCCCCGAGCTCAGTCAGATCGTACGTTGCGGACCCGGATGAGTACTCATGGCCCAGCGGCTCCAGATGATCTGTCCAGTTACTGACTGTCTGGCTTTCCCCACTGCTCATGCTCAACAGCGCCGCCACAGGTTTGTTCTTCCTGTTGCTAAGCAGAGATGATAATGACAATAGTGATGATGATGAGGATGATGGGGAGGACTCCTGGGGATCTACTGCCTCGCCTTTACGATGCCACAGAGATGACACTGAAACCCCAGATTCAGGGAGGAGTTTTGAGTCTTGCATGGTTGTGGGGATGGGCGGTGAAGTCCTGAGGTGAGCGACAGTGTACATCGCATATGCCGACGTTTGGGTTTTTAACCCCGCTGCATATCTGAATCCACTCGTTAGCGCATAGTCTGAAGGCCTGGCTGTGGATTTAGGTTTGGCTGGAGGAATGGTGGGTTTTGTGATGTGAACCTCTGCCCTGGGTGGCGCTCTGGTGGCAGCCGGACGTCTTCCCCCATTCGGCCTCTTCCTCAGAGGGGTGGATATGAACCCCAGCGAGGTCTTGGAGCTGCGAGACCTAGGGAAGGAGGCGGGTGGAGGTCTGGGGCGCGTCGGAGGTGGAGGTAAGAGTCTGGTTTGATGTGGTGGTCGTGATGGGCTAGGAGTTCGGGGGCCAGGAGTGAAAGTGGACCTGACCCTCCTGCTGCCGTGGACTGATGACGGCGGACTCTCAGAACCAGACCATCTGGCAGCAGTGATTGTACGACCAAGTCTCCTGAGGCGAGATCTCACAGGAGTTTCCCCCGCTGACACCCGGACACCCCGCCACATCGACGCAGGTTACAGTGAAAAAGCAGGTTACAGATAATAAATATAAGGTAATAAAGTACATGTCCAAACATCAACCAGCAGTTTTACAGCACACGACATCTTTACATGAGGTGAATCGTCCCAAACACCCTGTAATCTGACAAAGGAGCTTTACAGTATAAATAAAGTGTCAATATTTATTAAGAATCCAAAACAAGAAAACTATAAATGTCTTAAACTTGCACTAAAAAAAAAGAACTTCCCGATAACATGTTTTTGATTTTGTGCTCAAACCAAAGGGTTGTTAAATAAAACCTTGGCTCTGAACTTATAATCTGTTTGATTGGTGACACCAGTACAACTTCTTCTTCTTCATGTTTCACTTTGCTGTGGATTCACTGGGACGATGTAATGAGTGTAAACGTCTTTACTTTCGTCAGCGAAGTCTTCATGAAACATAATTGAATCTGTTTGTTAGTGTAAGAGGACGGCTAAACAAACCATTCAGATATTAAAATGTTCAGCTCTTTTAGGACATTTGTGCTTATATTGAATTTTTTCTACTTCTTTCACCATTTCCATATCTTCTTTACTGCTTTTACTCTTTTACTTTACTTTTTCTACCACTTCTATTTCTACTTTTATAGTTTTCTACTGTTTCTAGGTTTCGACTTCTAATTTTATAGTTTCTACATTTTCTACCTCTTACTATTTTGACTTTTCTACTTTTTCTACTTCTACTGTTTGTAATTCTACTACTTTCCTACTTCTACTATTTCTACTTTTCCACTTTTTAAACCTTTTTTGTTTCTTTTTTTTCTACTCCTTCTATTTTAACTTTTGCACTTTCTATACTTCTGCTGTGTCTACTGTATTTTTTTACTTTTTCTCCATTTTTCTTTATGATTTTTAAGCAGTTCATGTTAAATTATTTCACCTTCACTCACACTTTCGTCAGGAAATGTATTTTCTAGTTTAATGTACTTCACTGTACAGAATCCTTCTTATGAACTTATCTATTTTCAAATGTCTTATCTCATGTGATCCACCTTCAAACTGTCCTTTCACATTTATATTTCATTCTGTTTGTGTAACCTGTATTTGTATTATCATCTCTTGTATTCCCCATTTCTTTTTCTGTTTATATCACTGTATAACTGAATTGTGAAGCACTTGGTGCAAGTAATCTCATTACTGTGAAACACCCTGTACTATTCAGGAAAGTTTGTTAATGTTGTTATTATTTTTATTAATATTAATATTAATAAATTGAGGAAACCAAAACCAAAGAGAAATCATATGTCTACACTGATTAAACCTTCAGTACCAATCAAGAGGAATCTGAAAGTGAAGCCATTGAACTAACAGACAGTGCAGAGGATTGAAGTACCAGGAAGTGGGAAAGAGTTTTATCGAGTAAAGAAAATCTGGAAATACCAGGATGAGGATGAGGATGAATGATGTGAAGTTTACCCTGAAAGGAAGCAGCAGCAGCAGCAGCAGCAGCAGCAGCAGCAGTGTTAGTGGTCGGCGGGTTAGTCACAAAGTGCCGAGGAGTCGTTCCTACAACTGTTTGTGGAGAAGAAACCACAGAAACTGCGAGGAAGAGGAGGAAGAGGAGGAAGAGGAGATGATTGCACTGTTCCAGCGATGGTTTAACATCAGCAGGTGTTATCCTGAAAGGTTACTAAGGATCAAACAGTTTGTGAAGGAATCAGAAGAGTTCTGGTCAAAAAGCAGTGGATCACAGAATATGTTCAACAACAGATCACTGTTACTTTACTGTGACACTTTAACACATATTGGGTTGTTTTTACCCACAACTGAATAAATATTGGACCAAATACAGGTTGGTGTTAACCAACATTTCATAGTTTTTACCAAATATTTTATTCTTTTCATCCAACATTTTATTGTTTTACCAACATTTTACTGTTTTCATCCAATTTTTATCCAACATTTCATCGCTTTATTCCAACATCATATAGTTTTTACCAACATTTCATTGGTTTTATCAAAGATTTTATTGTTTTAACCCAATGTTTTATTGTGTTTACCAAACATTTTGTTATTTTACCCAACATATTGTTGTTTTTACCTAACTTTTTTTGTTTTCCCCAATATTTTGTTGTTTTTTTATTCAACAATCAATTGTACTTACCCA
>OOFC01049696.1:0-41440 GCA_900323345.1 Pseudochromis fuscus
ATTCATAACAGAATAAATGAATCATTAAAATAGTGCTTACTGCACATTTCCCTGCACTGAATATGGAGCAGTCAGAGCACAATGTATGACTTTATTTATGTCTGCAATAGTGTGCTGGCTGCCTGCAGCTCGGTGATGAATATGATGGAGCTCAACATCTCGCCTGGGAGCGTTCGATAAAGCACTGTCCACTTGTCGTTCTGGACAGGATTTTAACATGTTGCTTCAGTGATATACAGTTTATACAGCCTGCAGGCACAAAGTATAGCATCTTCTCATCTGCTATTATTCATCCAATATAGGATGATGTTCCTGCTCTCTGCCTATAAAATAAACACCAGTTGAAAACACTTGATTGACGATCTTGTTTAGGTCTTTAGCTCTCTTCAGGCTCTTTAGCTTCCTTCGGAGGCAGTGCTGATGTCAGTGGTTGAAGCCAGTGCATCATAGTTTTCCAAGAATGTTTGAAGGATTTTAACTTAGTTTATAATTTTCATTAAGTTATACTTCCTTCTTTCTTATTCATTCACCGATGACCTTGGGAAGTATGGAAGCGTGGAGGCAAGCTGTCTCACCTACATATTTTATTTATGTACAAAGAGCTTTATGACTCCCTTGGTTTTTAGCAAACCATGAGGCTGAAATTTGTGGTTCTGGGCGAACTGCCTCAACAACTATTTGATGGATTGCCTTAAAATTTAATCATATCCTCTTCGTGATTCACTGCAATGACTGTGGTGAGTCTTTGACTTTTTTTTAATCTAGAGCCATCATCAGGTGTAATATTTATTTGTCCAGCTCTTTGGTTTATGACCAAATACTTGGAGAGCAACTTTGCTGCAGACAAATATTTCAACCAGAAGAGAGTCAAATGAGAGAAAGACTGAACCCAGAATTTTATAAATTGGTTGATACAATGTCCACAAGTCTTTGGCAATTAGACCCAGTCGTGATCATTTTAACAGGGGTAGTGATGCCACGAGTTGTACAGGAGACGAGACACCGGTGGCGGCGGTGGAGCATGAATCCTGATGGAGCAGGAGGAGCCGTGTCTCCTGACACCGGTTCTGATGAAGATGAATTGTGTGAGAGCAGCAAAATGGCAGACAGAGATTGTGGTGAGATCTGATTGGCTGAAGCCATGAGTTACGAGCGAGAAGAGAGGATGGAGGAGGATGAAAATTAAAAATAAAAGAATGAGTTATTCTTCCCAACTGAACGTTTGCAAAGCTTCATTTCTGTAAGTAAACATTTACATGGCTGTGATAAACATTTTTATATTACAATGGATTAAATTACAGTTGTGTGTGTGAATAGATTTGGTCTTAGTCACAAGTTTTGAGCAGCACTAAAATGTAAAAGTGACGACTAGGAGCTTAAATTAGGTAACAAGGAGTTTTTTCTTCAGGAGATGGTGAAGATCAAAAATGTTCTTTAGAGGAGAGTAAATACTGATCACTGTTTGTTGTCAATTTGGTGTTAATGGCTTTTTTCCTGCTCCTATTTATCAAAGAAAATCAATTGATTTAAATCTGGTACAACACGTTTAATCAGAGCAAAACACATTGTTAGCATTGTCTGTTGGGCCATCACCAGACCAAGTTTAGCATGTCTAAGTGGACAAGACAGGTCAGTGTCACCTTGGCACATGGTCCCTTTGCCTCCATCTGTCTTCTCCTGTCAACAGTGGATTTGTTAAAGGCTCTACACACCTTAAACAGAAAAGCTGGCATCTCTCTCGTCTCATCAGTCACATCAAAAACAGGAAACCTGAAAGTGAATAACTTACAAAGCTGTTTAGAGATAAATCCTGAAATTTACTTGTTTTTTTCTTGCAGTCAAAGCTGTGGTCTTTTTGAAATAGCTCCCAATGGGATCCACATTAAAATACCAATAAAACTTGCCACACAGACATAGTTTAATATGTGCTGCACATCAGAGGAGCCTGACCTGTTTTGATATGTGGCCCAGATCTTATATTGCTAACTACATGCCATTACAGTCACTTAGAGGACATTCTTTATGTCCCATGTCCTTTATCATTCATCCCATCTCATCATATCTCATACACAGCCAAAATATTTGTTGCACTGAATTATGGGTGCACAACATCAGTGAATTTACATTAAGTGCACCGTCACAAATAATGGCCATATAACTATTAAATATGAGATGTCATTAAATGGATGCAGAGAGAAAACAAGAAAGACATGTTATTGTAAATCATATTTGTAGCTGAAGTTTGACACTTTAACACCATGTTACCATAAATCAATGTGTCTGCGTGAGTGTTTGTGTGTCTGTACATGTTTTGGGAATTAGTTTGCAGACTGTAGACTGTTTATAGAGGAAAATGTGCCCCGTGTGGAAGTACAAAAGAGTGCAGTACTCCTGATGGCCACTAGATGATGTCTCCAAAAACCTCTGGCTCGGATTAACTTCAATTGAAAAATCACCCTCCCCCCCAAATTCATTCTTAGGTGATTAGCTCAGGTTAATTGTTGCTATTAGTGGTGTGGTGGTCCATCTGAAAAGAAATGTATAATTCAGTGGATATTAGATGTCAAAAATATTTAGGGGCAGGGTTAGTTTGATCAATAGGTTTCACAACCAATGAGACCAGCTCTGAACTTGAGTCTCATACACACTGGGCAGTGACCTCAGGTTCAACGGTCAGACCCACCTCCTCGCTTCTCCCTTCATTTCCAAATATGGTCACTTCTGGCTGAGAGCAATCAACATGACAATGTTTAAGTGCCAAACTCGTGGCTTCAAAATGCGAGTCCACAAATCAACGTGTGAGCTTTGCCCATGCTATAAACATCTATGTTACAGACACATTTTGAATGATATGTTATATTGGCATAATGGATGATGGCTAATGGAGTGCAGAGGTTGTGTTACATCTGTGGTTGTATTTAGTCCTCAAAAGCACTTGGGTAGGGTTTGGAAATGAAATGGAAATGTTGTGTGTTAAGCGGTGCAGACCTTTTTCTGTATTCAACACTGTGATCCTTCCTTAACCAAAACCAAGTACTTAAATACGCTGTTTTGCTCAGTATTTCTGTGGCTTTATCAGCAATATTTTTCATTATTATAACATTTCCTCATGTTTTCATTAGCATATTTGTGTAGTGCCTAATGTAGATGTTTAGTCTCCCACAAAATGCACTTCTGTTGCACACTAGTTGTGCATAAACATAATTTCTGCGCAACAAGTTTGGCACGGATGCACACAACAACTTGTACTAATTAAAGCTGCACTAATCCAAATCCTTTCCAGTTTTAATCCTTTCCAGTTGTGTCTGTTGCTTTTCTCTTTTAAAAAGTTACTTACATAAGTAGCAACCTTAGACATTTTCCAACCAAAAGCTATTTCAAATTTGGGCAAGTTTTCAAATATGTTTCCAATTGTCTTCATAAGTAGAATGAAATGAGTTCATTTACATGATAGGGTGCTATTGATCAAAATATCTGAAGTTCATTCATTACTTCACAGTTGAATCTAATCTTCTGTAACACAGTTAATGTACTTAATCTACTCTGGACGCAGCTGAGCTCATCTATATTAATCCACCACGATCTCCCAAGAGAGCTTTTTAATGATAAAATCACATGACAGGCGTCTGTGATAACAACTGTAACTCTTTGTATGTGGTGGGTCGACATCTGATTTATTAGCTGCTGGCTATCGGAGTGCCTCTTGCAACTGAATACTGCAACTCCATCGATTGCATTAATGTTTGTAATTCCTGTTGCAGGGGGAAGTGTGTCCCCTCCTCCTCCCGCCTGCCCTCCCTCGTGGTTTTCCTGTGGTGGTGGGGAGTGTATCGAGGAGAGCAAAGTGTGCGACTTCACCCCACATTGTCCCCATGGAGAGGATGAAGCCGGCTGTCGTAAGAGTCTTATTACCAAGTAACACACTCAAATAAGTCTCATCAAATTTGTGTTTACCTGAGACATTTGTTGATTTACACTCTTGATGACAACAGTTGAAGATGTGTTTTGAGACACTGACTGTTGGAAATGTTCATCAGGATAAGTTTTGATCACCAGGGTATTATTTCAGATGTATTTATCTATATTTATAGTGCATAGAGGACAGATCTAAATAGTGCAATACTCATGAGTCTCAGCCATTGTTGCTGCTGTGTAGAGGTGTAAAGTGGGAAGGGAGGCTGTCCTTTGTTTTGCAGTCGTTAATTATCTGCACTACAAGTTTCATGTCAGTCCAAACTGTACAAGTTCTCACTGTGATTCAACATTTTCAATAGAAGAACAACAAGGACTTTACTCAGAAACACTGGTGCCTGAAATAGTTTCCCCCCGACTCTGCAACTTAATGAAGAAGTGAAGTCAGAGGAGCCACAGTTCTGAAATAAATCCAAAATGTACAAGTGAATTTATGAAGACTCAACACTTAAATCTTTCAGTTTTCACTGGATGTTTCTCTCTGAAATGCACCGACTGGGACCTCACAGATGTTTAATGCACACATGTTTACACTGTTTCCTTTATTGAGATCAGAGAACCAGATGTTTTGCTGCACAGCTGTGAATCATCTGGATTAGCATTTAAAGTAGAAAATGCAGCTGTATCAGACAATCTTCCACAGCAGGTAGATTTCTCCTACCTGTCACAGAACTTGTTGAAAATGAAAATCCATTCTTGACCTTGTAAACAGAAGCTGACACAGCAATCTCACCACAAGGCTTTTTTGTAGTTTATTCTAAAGCCTTTGATCAGTGTCACAGTGAAAAATAAACTGTGCTTAGAAAGATAAAGAATTCTTGAGCAGCGGCTAAACTTCATCTTCTGACTAAGATCAGCCGCGAACAGACCTTCATTCTCTTTCTCCAAGGTCACAAACTAATCTTCAGTTTCAGCTTTACTTGAATATGTTTTTCATCTTTCTACTCATTCAGCCTCTGAGTGCGACTTTGAAAGTGGTTCTTGCGGCTGGTCTGACTTCACCCTTGGCGATGGCTTTGACTGGGTCAGGGGCTCATGCGAGGAAGTACCACCGGACTACTATGGTCGCCCACCACCGCTGGACCACTCCACTAACAGCACTGAAGGTGGGGGACACAGATGCACCTCAGTGGATATAAGAAAAGAGATGGGCTGAGCTGATTCTTCTATTTTCAGGGGGTTTTGACAGAAATAACTGGAAAAATGTGTTATTATCTACACATGAAATCAAGGTGTTGTTGAATAAAATCCCTTATCTGTGTTTTTGAAGAGATAAGCACTTCATGGAGAAATGCTTTCTCAGCCATCTGAATAATAGAAAAGGAAATCGACATATGCTGCACCCCTTCTGCATATTAATATCATTCACTGAAATAAACCAGACACTACAATAGTCTCTTCTTGGTTTATGTACCACAACATGTTACTGTACATTACGCCTCATTACATCTTTATACTTTTCTCTACATCTCCCCTCCAGAACAGACTTAACTCTTCAGGCCATTGATTTAACAAGGAGTCTTGTTGCAGGCTGCCTCCATGCAGGCACCATCTGTTGTTTTTGTTGTGTACGTTGTATGAACACACTGTGAAACGACACTTTGTTAGGTTTAGATTTGGAGGCTGTGCAGACATTCAGCTACAGCTTTGTGAGCTGACACATATCTTGATCAGAGCATCTGTTTGAGGATTTAGAAAATATGACTGACTATTCAAAGACTTATGTAGTGCAACAGTGTGCAGGTATGTGGTGTGGTGTGTGGGGCTTATTTGGCAGTTCGATTCCTAATCTCAGCCAAGAAAACAAGTCCAAAGGCTGCTCATATCCCACCATTAGCCAGGTGTCTTTTTTCCTTTTAGAAAGTTTCGTAATGAGCACCACCGCGCAAAAGCAAAAACATAATATCTTATCTTGCTGGCTCCAAAAAGCTCCAATTGATAGTCATTTTTAATCATGTCCTTAGCTAAAGTTAACTCTTCTTCTCAGTTATCAGGTGGTCCAAAAATCATTTCATCATTAAGGAGATGTTAGGCTTTGACATACAACTATTTATGGGCATGGCTATTTTGATTGACACGCCTGGTCTCCAATTAGGTCAGCCCTAAACTCCCGCCTCATACACACTGTGCAGAGTCCTCAGGTTCATGGGTCAGACCTCACTCCTCCCTTCATATCCACATACTACTCCTTATAACTGAAAATATCCAGTTTGATGAACTGAGACCTTGTTAATGTAGCTTGAAGGATGTTACCTTAGCTTTTATTATAGCTGGATTTATGTGACATGCTGTGAATAAGCTGCCTGTGAATTATGTATTTTTACCAAGTTAATCTTAAGTGTTAAGTGTTACATTCAATCCCTATGATCTATTGAATGTAAATAATGAAAGAAATGTTTTGTATAGTGCCAATTAGCAGAGCAATGTCATGGCACTTTACATGGTAGGTTAAGACCTTGTAATAATATCAAATAGGTATTACAGAGAAAAAACAGGGAAAATATTACAATTGAAGTTTATTTTTAGATGAAAGTAAGACAAATGTGTGGAGAAAATATTGAATTGGTTGATATTGCATATTATAGGTATTGAGGACATTTTGCAGATCCCATTTTGGTCTAAAATTACCTTAAACTAGCATAAAATTACAGAACCTTTCTATCTGCTGTGTATGTCATTTGGCAGCTGAAAGCATTAACTCCCTTTTTCTCAGCCTCCCTCCTATGGAGGTGTATCCTCATGTTGTCAGCAAAGCAGCATGAATCGATGATTAGTGTGAAATGAAATGACCTTCTGCACATCACAGCTGCACTCAGCTGCTTTTTGCACATTTGCTGCCTGGCTGTTAGCAAACAAAGTGTGTCCTGACCTGTCTCATCAACAAGACTCTGTCGCCGTGGCAACTTCACTGGATGGGATATATGTTTGTTTATCCCTCGATTGTTACAGGTGTTGTAGCGCACAGAGATCCCACAGGGAGAGGTATTTCTGAGTTGTGACTTGACTGGCAACAGCAGCAATGTAGGAAGGTGTTTAGTAAATGAACCTGTCGACTGTCTGCTTCCGTAGCAATTTCAGCGTTTTTTAAAGGTGACTCACCGACTGTCTGGTGGAACAAGTTGTTTGCAGAAATGAAATAAGGCAGACACTGAATATGATTTGAATATTAATTTTTGTCTCACTCACTGCAGGTCATTTCATGTTTATATTGAAGAACAGCAGCAGTCTGTATCCGAGAGCTATTCTCCGAGGACCCTGGTTCCAGCAGTCTTCCTCTGGCTGCATCATGACCTTCTGGTTAGAGCCACACTGCAGCCTCCTCCTCCTCTGTCATCATCATAATAGTTCCATATGTAGAGACATCAGTGCTTTTAGACCACTGCCAGTTACTGTGTCTCTACTTCTTTGTGTTTCTTGATTTCTCTCTCTTTACCCCACCCATCATTTCACCTGTCTCAGCTCAGCTTTCTTAGCCTCTCTCTTATTTCACACTTACAATGAGAAGATCTGAATCTGCCATGTTGTGACAGTTTTATGACCCCTAAAACTTTATGTCAAATATATTATTATTTTTCTCCTGGGAGGTTCTTCAGGCAGAAAAGTGCAGTGTTATAAATTTATTTTTTTCTGCGGAGTAAGCAAAAACCCGCACGTATAATGTCTGGCAAGCATATGCATTATCACAACAAGTATCTGTGATTTACATCATCAGACGTGAGGAAATAAATTCAGGTGTATAATGCAACAGAATGCACGCATTGCTGTGCCAAAATATTATTGTCAGTAAAATGTGAGCTGCCGTCTCCCTCTCATCCCCCTCAGGCATTATAACTCAGGCATATCTGTGGGGGCTGTTGACATGTACCTCAGCATCAGTGGGCTTCAAAACAACACTGTCATATGGAGAACACTGTACGACCAGGGAACCCGCTGGAACCAGGTCACCGTGCAGCTGGGACGCATCACTCAGCCCTTCCAGATCTCTCTGGCCAAACTGAGCCTCGGCGTGTTTGATGGCATCTCCGCTTTGGATGACATCACCTTCAAGAACTGTTCAATGCCCCCAGCGGTGGCAGAGTGCCCCCCACACACACATTTCCATTGCAGGCACACTAAAGCATGTGTGGAGCATCTCCAGCTCTGTGACCTTGTGGATGACTGTGGGGATGGATCAGATGAGGAGGGATGTTGTAAGTGTTTTTCAGATGCTTTAGAATTTATCTACACTGTTTAGTATAAGTATAGATAAAATTATAAATCAGAGTTTAATGTTGTTAAGTGTGCATGTGGCATTTCTTTGTGTAGCTGTTTGACACGTAGCAAGTTCACTTTAGTACAGTTCATTGACTCCCAGCTGAGGGATCAGACCATCTTCAGTCCAAAATTTCACGTGTTTATTCTGAGGAGGGTTAATAATTAATGAGGGTAGGAGAAAAAGAAAAATAAGTTTTGATACAAACCTTTGTGTCTTGTTTTTTGTGAAATATTTATCGGCGCAAAAGGTTTTCAGCTCCTTTACATAAAGGGATTCTCAACTAAGTTCTTACTTTAAAGCCTCCTTTCAGATCTTTCTACTACTGTGAATGTAAGAAGAAACTGTGAAAATGCCTTTTGTATCTTAACAAGGTTACATTTGCTTTAGTGATGTCGTGTGAGTTAGTGCTCAAAGTTTGAAAACGTCTGGAGGTGTGGAGTGAGAATTAACTCAGTTTACACAGCAGAATCTGAAGGTAAAGTGTTATTGTCGAGTTGCATTGTGTGTAATGACAGGAACTGACAGAGAAAAACAAGAGGAGAGCAAAGAATTAAAAACATGGACTCCTCTGGTTCTGCTGCATTGATTTCCATACTTTTTTGTGAGTCAGAGTTCAGTGCTAAATCAGCAGCGTATGGAATAAATATTACATTATGCAGTAAAATCACTGCTGAGTGTTGCGTTGTTTTTGTGTATTGATGCCTCAGTAGCCTGTAACTTGTTGCTGGGGAAGTTGGAGCTAATTTTATAGCTTTATAGGTGCATTGCATTTTACAGTCTTATCATATAATTTGGATTTTAATCTGGAAATTAGCATGTGAATATAGTTGTAAAACACTGTAAAGTACTAAAAAATTTAAATTCTGAAGCAAAGCTGAAGTATCTAGAAATTCTACTTCAGTACTGTCGATGTTTCTATTTCTGTTTGTGGAGCTTGTAACGCCAGTGTAACTCAATTAAATGTGGTTGTCAGCGCAGCTTTGTGTTGTTATCTTGCTCATGAAATAATTTTCATCATGTCTCACAGCTCCAGAGCTGCAGTGTAACTTTGAACACGGGCTGTGCAGCTGGAAGCAGGAGCAGAGCGGCGGAGATGTGTTCGACTGGACCCGCATCCAAGGCCCGACTCCGACCATCAACACAGGCCCCTGGAGGGACCACACACTGGGCACCAGACAGGGCCACTACCTCTTCATCGAGTCTTCTTCCCCCCAGGAGTTCAAGGACACGGCTGTGCTGCTGAGCCGAGTCTTCCAACCCACCCACCAGCGTGGCAAGGACCCCGCCAAGTCCCGCCCCTTCTGTGTTTTCCGGTTCCATTACCACATGTTTGGATCACACGTGTTCTGCCTGGCAGTGTACATGAGGACTACCGCTAAAGGCCGTGGTCACATGCTGTGGGTAAAATATGGAGACCAAGGAAACCTATGGCACAGGAAGACTCTGTACCTCACCAGCGCTCGGCCGTTTCAGGTAAATAATCAGAGGGTCTCATGCTCCAAAACAAAACAATTATCTGTCAGATGGTAGAAGTATACTGTCATTCAGATCTCTGAGTTCTACCATGTACAATACATTTGGAATTATGTTTATTTGTTTTGCACACTGGCTAAAGACTAATTTAAACACTATGATATCACTAAGAGTCGCATCACATCCCACTGTGCATTCATTTGCATTCAGTTCCCTTGTGTAATCAAAGTAAGACATGCAGACCTGAGCTCCAGGTAAACACAGCTCCCCGACAGGCAACAGTGAAACACCAGTGAAGCAAAGAGTCTGTATTTAAGGGTGCACTCCAGCAACGCATGATGAAGATCTATTTAATAGCTCCACTGCTCAACATCGATCCCTAAAGATGGATGTTCTGTTGTCATTACTCTTGAGTGAGTATAACTTGACAGGCAGTTAAAGACTTTTTCTCCACTGTGGCTTTGAAAACAGGAGCTCTGTTTGTCAAATTAATTGACTCCAGAAAGGGTAGAAGTGGAAAAAAGCGACACTGATAAATTAAATTCAGACTAAGAGTTGATCCATTTGCTTGCACAGTGGGCGTTTTGCCCTGAAATGACAAAATCTAATGATCAGACATCAAGGTAGTCGACTGCTTCTGGGTTTGAGGTAAAACAGAAGCAGTATAATAACAAGTAATGTTTACCTTTGATGTGAAAACAACACTGCTTCAGCTTGGAAAAACTAAAGACCTAAAATCCAAAGGAAATGGAAGAATGAGCCGGGTTGTGTTGGAGCTGAGTTAAATCATTTCCAAGACAAGATGTTTACACAGGCAGAAAGTTTAAATGGATGATTTTTGGAAAAGAAAATATTTCAAAACATGTTGGCAAAACACTGCTGCTTGGATCATACTAATATGACATCCTTAAAACCTGCTGCTTCTCGCAGATAGTGCTTCAAATAACCATTAAACAGGCTCGCCTTGTTTTTAGATGTGTCTTATTCTGCGATGCACATGTGGACTGCTCTGATTACAACAGCAACAACATTATCAGTAGAAAACATTTCCTTACTTTGAAGGTTCAGGCTGTTTTCTTTGAAACCTGGCATTACACTCTCTGTTTGTTGCATTAAAATTTACTAGTAAGAAAGCAGTAAATACAACAGCACACGGAGGTACCTTTACTTTCACTCTCTCTGTTTCCAGATTTTAATTGAAGGTACAGTGGGAGATGATTTTAATGGAGACATTTCCATTGATGACCTTTCCTTCCTGAACTGTGACCCGTACGAAGGTAAACCAGCAGAAGATCACCTTTCCCGAGCAGTATTGTTTCCACTGTTAACTAGTTTCTGTCTGTGGCTGCTTGTTACAGGAGAGCTCCCCACAGTGAACACCACAGTCCCCACAGTGACCCCTCCAGTCCCCACAGTTCAGCCCCACAGCTGCCCTGCAGGACAGTTTGTGTGTGGGACATACGGGCAGTGTGTTCCCCTCAGTCAAGTGTGTGACTTCAGACATGATTGCTCGGATGGATCAGACGAAACAAACTGCGGTAAAACATTTACGAGGCTGCATTTTTGTTTGTCTTTTGTGATGTTTCCTTTGATTGTTTGCCTTCTTCTGTCTGCAGTGAAGGAAAAGTGCAATTTTGAAGGTGGTTACACTTGTGGTTGGAAGATTGTCAGCCCGCCTTTGGTCTCAATCCACACATTTCGCTGGTCGCCTGACCAAGGAGCGAGCATTCATGATGGAGAGCAGTATCACCGACCTATTAATGACCACACTCTGTAAGCAGCAACAAGTCATATGTTTAGACATGAAACCTTTGGCCAACTTCTCTGATGGAGAATATAATGTCAGTCACTCTTACTGACACTCTTAGATTCAGTATTAATCTAATTATTTTGTATTTTTCTTAATTAAATAGTTAATCAAGAAAATAGTGATTGCTACAAATATTAAGCATACTAATTATGTATTCTCTAATTTATTCTTGATTTATCTTGACTAAGTTAGCTGATTAAACTAAGTACAAATATAGCAAGTATCCTTTGGTCCCTGCAGCTAAAGCTCTAAATAAAAAAAAATCATATGAATTAAGAAAGCCCTCTTTTTTTGATGCATTGTTACTTTCTGCTTGAACCATTTAGAGAAGAAGAAAGTGATTTAGTGACTGTGTGTATGACCCATCTATAGAGAGGGAGACAGTGACGTGATTGTTCTTATCTATGCTTTATTGAATGGATGGTGAGAGCAGACAATGGCAGCGCTCTTTGACCACTGCATCTCAGTAATTTCTTCCCTCAGACAGAAATACAGGCACTATCTTCTTTCATAACCTCTGTCTGCCCCAAACTCTCTTCCTCACTCCTGACTGGCTCTCAATTGATAAGGAATGAGTGAAAAGCTGCGTCTTATTTAAGCCGTGTGAAGCCACACTGCTTACAGGAAGTTAATGTAGTAAAGCACTAAGGATTGGAGATGATATGGTCCTGATGATAGAGGTGAGACCAGTGAAGGCAGTTGCACCAGTGGTAGATGGCTTTGTGTTTTATATGTTCAAATGTTCATATGTTCAAATGCCAAACTCCTGACTTCAAAGAGAACATTTGACATTTTTGTTTGAACATAAATGATCAAAATTCTTAATTAATTGATTTTGGAAATACAGTCCAGTACAGTACTTTACATTTACTTGAAGATAAAAGTGAAAGCACCAGAAGGACCCAAGCAAGCTTTGGTTTCAGTCTGCATATCATGTTGTTCATTAGCCCATATTTGTGCACAAATCATTTTTGAATAGTAATAATGTACCGTGTTGCACTCTAAGTAGGAAACTTTGGCTTTTCACAGCTCTCCTGAAAACATGGAAGTTATCGACATGTATAAACTCTTAGCTCACTCTGGATTCTGCTGCTGAAATTTGAGATATTCATCTTTATTTCCCGATGTTCCTCTGATAGCGACACCCCTGAGGGTTGGTATATGTGTGCAGACAGTTCAAATGGCGGCTACGGTCAAACCACTGACCTCCAGACACCTGTCATCTCCTCCACTGGGCCACGGTGCACCCTGATCTTCTGGTACCACATGAGTGGATTCACCGTGGGATCACTGCAGGCAAGATAAGAAGACATACTCAGCGGGAGAATACAACTTATTTCGGTGCACAGGGTCTCATCAGAATTGAGTTACAGAAATATTCGTATCCATTGTTTTTTATAATATCTGCAGGTGCTGCTGAAGCGCGGAAACGTCACTCAGGAGGTTTGGTCACAGACTGGTAACCAAGGCAACAAATGGAGAAGAGGAGAAGTGTTTTTGGGGTTGTCAAACAACTTCCAGGTCTGTAAAAAAATACTTTGCTGAGAAATACTTTAAAATGTGGGAAAATTGTAAAGTGAAATTCCTTTAAAATCAATAATACTGCATCAGATATCTACTGTGCTCTTGTACTTGGTAATCTTTGTGTCTTAAAACTTATCTCTTATCATCAGAGAATATTGCTAAATATAAAAACTTCTCTCTTTTCACTTACTTGACAGTCTTTGAGACTCTCTGAGATGAAGGAGGTAATAACAGTGCAGGGAGTTCCTACTAAAACCTCTAAACTATTGGATGTTATTTTTAACATTTACATTTTTGCAAAAAAACTGAAATGCTCATATTGATTAAACTGACTAACTATCACCAGAACTCCACTGTAAATCTTAAAGCAACTTAAAGCGACTGTTTATATAAATGGGCAAAGCAACCAGGTCTCAAAAATGAGGCCAATGCGATGTGAAAATAAAGTGCAGTACTCCCAATGGCCACTAGATGCTAACTCCAAGAAACTCTGGCTTCAATTGACTTCAATCATGTAATCCTCAGTCAATACATTTTCTCCACAAGTCATAGGAAGTGTGGTTTAGTTTGGTCGACTGGTCATGTACAAGACTAGACCTGAACTCGAGTTTCATACAAAATAGGTCGTGAATTTGGGTTCAACGGTCAGACCCGCCTCCTCACTCCTCCCTTCATGTCCAAATATGGTCACTTCTGCCTCCAAACAACCAACATGGCGACCTATAAACTTGAAGTCAAAGCATGAGTAGAGTCCACAAACCAACAAGTGACATCGCGTTTGCTTTGTCCATTCTATATAGAGTCTATGCAGTTTTTTTATTTTCATAATTATGCACATGATTCATAATTATTGACATTCAGTTAAAACTGAAGGGCAGACTCTCAGATTACATGCACATCAGTCTTGCTGGGCTAATTTCAGTTACACTGGGCTAAATTGGACATGCTCACCTGGTGATCAATGATGATCTGATTGGGTCTAATTGAGTCTAATGAGTCTGCCCGCTGAGGTTATCTCAGGTCTGTGTGACCACCACAAACAGGCGGACAGCCAGTGTCAGCCCCAGTGGCTCGATTGTAGGGGAGAAGACATTTCCTTTGACTGAATACCACGGCCTTTGCACATCTTCACTGATACACATTAACCTTTGTCAGACTGGAGAGTCAAATCAGATCTGATGGTACAATCAGCAGCTGAAGGGCCTTTTCACGCTGAACCTCCAAGAGCCCTTTTTAAGACGACAAGTGCCCTTTTCTTCTTCTCTCTGAGCTCTTCTGACTGAATGCCCGGAGACACAGAATAACATGACTCATTAGGACAGCAGCTATTGTCTGTGTTGTTTCAATTGCTTGTCTGATGATATCAATCAATCAGTCCTGGTGTCTGAAAATGGGATTATGTTTATACGACAGACAAGGACAAAGAGTTGATCCCAGTTGGTTTGTTGTTCTTTGTCAGGTGGTGTTCAGGACGAAGCGAGGGATCAGCTACATGGGTGATGTGGTAATTGATGATGTCAGCTTCTTGGATTGCTCCCCTCCTCTTCCTTCAGATGAGCCTTGTTCACCTGAGCAGTATGCCTGCGCAAATGGCCACTGCATCCCTCAGGACAACCTGTGTGACTTCATCAACCACTGCGGGGACGACTCAGACGAGGACCCCTACATCTGCAGTGAGGCCTCCTCTAATGTCTGACTGATGAGTCCCAGCGAAAGATTAATTTCCAGATAATTGGATAGCCTGGATTGATTTCTTTTTTTATTGCTATCTTTCAGAGGGCTTTAGCGGACGCTGCAGTTTTGAGTTTGACCTCTGTTCCTGGCGGCAGAGTCGACAGGATGACTTTGATTGGCTTATCAAAGCAGGCAGCACGCCGACAGTTGGAACCGGGCCATCGAGCGACCACACCCTGAGGGAACGGTCCGGACACTACCTGTACCTGGAGAGCTCGTTCCCTCAGGCAGTTGGGGACACCGCCCAGATAACAGGACCCTTACTGAGCAGCAGGAGCTCACAGTGCAAGGTCAGAACAAGGTCAAAGGGCAGGAGGAAGTTAGACACTTACGCAGATTAGGGACTATACCTCACAGTTTGTTTTGTTGTTGTTTAGAATTTTATTTCTTACTGTACATACTCTATATTTCAGATATTTTTTACAAATTGCTCCTGTTCCTTTAGTGCTGATTGTCTGTGTATTGTTGCTGTGGTAACAAAGTACTATCCTGTAAAGGATCAATAAAGTATCTACCTACAAACAATATTTCAAGGTTCTGCACACAGAATATGGCTTAGTGTTAACAAATATTATTTAATAAAACTGTTCTGCAGAAAAATATTTAACCCCACCTCAATTGGCTCTTAAAGACACACTACCGTATTTTCCGGACTATAAGCCGCTAATTTTTTCCGACGCTTTAACCCTGTGGCTTAAACACTGGTGTGGCTCATGTATCGGCAGCACGTTAGCTTTGTACTAGCTAGCAAGCTCCGTGCTGCCGATACATTTAGCCTTGTCACATCAGACCCGGTCAGAGTGGACCACATGAAACTGTTCGAATAAATTCAATAGCAGCTTATAGACAGGTGCGCTCAATAAAATACGGTAATTATTATTTTTATTTTTTTTGCAGTCTCGTGAATTCTCTGCTGTGATTCTGAAATGTAGCTGTTGAATCTATTTTAAAGCTTCTTGAGGTCACTGAAGCATCAACTAAAGTCTAACACTAACACTTCAGTGCTTCTCACCAGCCGCTGACTTGACTGGTATTCATGTGGTGGTGCAGATGTGTTTCCTCTAAACTGTTCCTATTAGCTTGCAGTTTTCAGTGTTTAGAAATCACTTTTAAAGATATGACCTTCTTATTCTTGCAGTTATGGCTGAAAATGTGATCTAACTAAACAGGCAATTAGAGAGTCTGTGCTTATGCACCAGTGTGTGTGTGTGTGTGTGTGTGTGTGTGTGTCGTCCCAGCTGTCAGCCCGATGCTCCAGCGGGAATGATTTCTTGATTGACTGCCCAGTTTGCTCTGCGTGTCGTGTCTGTCTTATCCCACTCCTGACCTGTCAATCAATCACTCAGTCAGCAAAAAAAGGCACCAATTAAACTGAAGGGAGGGCTGTGCAGAGGGAAAGTGAGAAGGAGAGGAGGACGGCCATGCTCTCTTCCCGGATAAAGGGGGAGTATTTGTGCGGCTGTAGCTCGTGAACATGCCTCCATTTGGAGAGGAAGCCTATAAAACATCACTACCTCAGTGCTGTCGGACGGGGGAACACAATTTCTCTCCATGTCGTAAAAAAGACAAGGACTCAAAGAAAAAGTGCATCGATCTTGTGACCGACTGAGTGGATTAAAACTTAATTACTCTTGTATGCCCATACCTCCTTTCTGCCATGAGGACTAGCAATTGAGGAAAAAGAAAATTGTGTCAGTGTGCTTAGCAAGAATAAGTCTCAGCAAACCCAGAGGACACATCATATAGAAATAGTAACGCCAGGTTTAAATAACTTTGTAAATTACAACAGTAATAGCATAGTAAATCAATGGAAGTGCAGTACTAAGTAAGTACAGTAAGATAATAGCTTTTTGTAGTATTCCTGCACTGTTTTGATGTTAAAAGAAAAATATTCACCGTCCGATTTTTGACCGATTTTTCGTCCTTTGTCCAGATGCGTTTCTACTTTCACATGTCTGGAGACGGTATCGGGACCCTTAGCGTGTTCAGCAAAAGCGAAGGTCATCGTCATGTCCTGCTGAACCTGACGGGGGATCAGGGCAACTACTGGCAGATGAGGGAGATCCCGCTGAGCTCCTCCAGAGACTTCCAGGTCATGTTTGAGGGCAAGGTCGGCCGGAGTCCAAAGGGGGACATCTGCCTGGATGACATCACTTTCTCTCCAGGATGTCTTCTCGCTCCCTCCACTCGACTAGTGGACAACACTCCTCCACCTCCTGCAGGTAAGTTTTTATTGTTTTCACCCAACAATGTCATTCTGTTTCTTACACAAAGTGATGTGAAGAACTAGAAATATTTATTCACCTTCTCTCTCTTTTGGCTTATGTATGTTTAAAATAAGTTGTTCTATATTTAAATTGTATTCTTGAGAATAATCTTTGTTCCTCTCTGATTGTGGTTGTTGTGGATTGTTTCTATTACATTCAGTGTCTAAGATGATGAACATGAAGACCATTGCACCTGCTTTCCATTAACTTTGAGCTCGAAGCGCTGTCCTGCCAAAGTGCAGCCTTGCCGAGCTGGCTGCAGATTTATTCTGTTTAGTGAACGCCTTTTATCCACCTGCTTATTGCCCTCCTCCATCCAACTCTCCTTTGAATTGATCCCCTAAGTTTTCCTCCATTTGTTTCCTCGCTTTTGCAGAGAAGTTGGACTTGGCCAGAGAGCACAGATTTCTCTCACCGCAGACATTTTGGCATGTCATAGCAGGAAAAGCACAGGTGTATTAATGATGGCTGAATTCCACATAGGGAAGGCCTCACTTTTGTGTATGCTGGTCGACTGTCACGAGTTACGGGGACACTAAATGGACCTGAGCCATCATTGATTCCACCTGCGCTTCCCACAAGTCAAAATGTCTGCAGTGAAAAAGTTCTGTGGATATTAATACGGGCCTTTAAAACCCAGTGGGACTGTGGATGTGTGCAGCGTTCTCAGACCTTTGACAGATTGAGCACAATATAAACTCAGATTTCATAGTAACCGGATCCAACAAGGCACCGTCCTTTCCACAATAAATAAATAAGAGAAAAATGGCTGCAATGCCAGCAAACAATTGGTTACACAGATGAAAGCCGGGAACATAATGTTTTTTATTATTGCCTCTATAATACCTGGCCATTTAATAATAGCTTTTTAATTCCACTGTGGCATAGAGAGTGCTCTGACTGTTCTTTTCTTATTCCCAGTAAATAGCTCTACAACTTTTTCCCTCCAGGACGACTTTCTGATTTGAGAATTTTACTACAATATAAAAGAAACTGTCATTGCGAGGAGCACAGCCCCAGGTGGCAAATTAAATATTTTTTCTGGATTTTGGAAAGATAGTCCTCTACTAAGACGCAGATAATTGCAGTTTTGATGACTTTCACCGTGATAGTTTGTTCATACGGGCAATCAGACATTTGATGGTTGCTGGGATATTACTACATCGATTTTATATCTGAAGATAAAAATTGGCAGTTTGAGAAATTGAGGTAATATTTTTAATGAAAATGAATCAGACTGAGACCAAAACCAAAACATGTTTCAGATCTCACACAAATTAAATTGATGTGTCACATCTGTTGGTGACATATTTGGATTTTTAAGCTAATATGTTACCTGCGATTTGTCTTTATTAAACGTACAAACATGTGTAACCCTGAACAATAAATTACATTCTGTTTATGCTGAGCAGCAGATGAGAGTTATGCAAGAAATGCACAATAAAAAAGCTGTTTTCTTTTGACGTGAAATAAAAATGGTGCTTTAACTGCTGATGGGAAACCATGTGAATGATTTGCTTGACGTGCCGTCTAAATAGTGACTAACGGGAGCCCTTCATTGTCTGTATCTACCACTTGGGAGCTATTCGGCTATTAGACGTTCCTCTGCATCCCTTACATTTTTTATAAGGAAGCCCTGTGAAAGGCGAGAGGAAAACAACAAGAGCTGATTTATTGCCATTGTCACTGTGGCTATAATTGCCCTATTAAATGTATTGCCTTTCTCTTGTATTGGATATCGGTGAGAGGAGAGAATTTGTGGATTGTGTGTGCGTATAGGGGATGAAACTGTGAAGCTGCCCGTCATCTGGTGCTGGAGACGGCTTCTCCTCAGCTGCAGTGTGATGTGTAGGAGTTTCCTTCCAGGTGTCTCTTTCACTTTCCTCCCTCACTGTTTCACTGCCTGTTTGCATTTGTCTGTATTAGTGGTTACAGTGAATAGTCAGACTCCAGCGGTGCCGGAGTATTAATCAGTCTGTAGTGTGGAGGTAGTTTGCTCTCGCTGAGATCTAAGGCAGGGTCTAATGATGCTCCCATGGTAATGCTGTTAATTACATTGAGTATCTGACCAACAGTTTATCATCCTGCTCCCCTGCTCTGCTTTAAGTCTGCTCTGATATTGTGGAGATCCAGAGGGAGCCTTAAATGTTACATCTCTTGTGAGGATCTACAGATGTTATTCCTCTCTTGAGGATGGTAACAGGTTTAGTGGCTCCAGGAGCAAGTTGTCCATTTTTTAAAGGGTCTGTTCATAAAACCTCGTTGTAGAAATATCAAAACTGCCTGGTTAGAGACTGTGCGAGAAAGATTTAGAAAAAAGAAGTTTATCTTGTGATTTGGGTGAAGTGGTAATTCAGGTATGTGCACTAGACTCACCCCTACAATCCCTGCACCAAAATCAATCAGCATGCTGGTATAAATATATACACAGCTTGAGCACTTCAGCTAATTTAATCCATATATATATATGTATTTATCCATGAGCTATAGATTAACTTAAGTGCTTATGCATTGGAGTTGGCTGATGTATAGATTACCAGCGTAAGAAACACCAGAGGGCAAAAGATGTGTTTTTCAAGGAGGACCAACTAAAGCAGGATGAAATCGAAGGGAAAGTGTTTGTAGAGAGCTGAAGGATAAGAAGCATTTCTTGAAGGTTAAGTCGGGGAGTAACATGGCTGCTCTGATAGAGGAGTGAAGTTCATCAAGCTGTTGAGGATCCAGGAGGGAGAAGAGGTTTGGATGAGGGAGAAACCTCTTCACTCTGTGTCCTCAGCAGCTGCAGGACGTACAGTAACTGTGATGAGACCCGAGACAGCAGGAACTGTAATTATATACTGCAGTCCCTCAGGCCCCACAGCTTCAATCTATACATCTTTACATGATAGAGCAGTAGAACTGTATTTACCCTCAACACACACACGTTAAAAATGATGGTAATGTTACAGTGCTGTCATCACACACTGAGATTTTTATGTATGTATAAGTATGTTTGCATGCATGCTGACTGCTTAAGATACTAAAAGAAAATCCACATTTTACTGCAGATAAATCCTGAGAGAATAATTAAAACAATTCATCCAATTAAATGTTTTCACTTTCTCTGCCTGAGTCACTCTCAGACTTGTTAAAATAGGCTGCAGAAATCTGTACTTAATGAAACTCCTGAAAACATTTATCACATTTGCTACAAGAGAATTGGGGAGAAGACTCACGAAGGTCATTAATTCAGGCTTCAACAGCAAAATAAGTTTTTTAATCCATTAGTAACGTAACATAAGAAGACAAAACTATCTACTTATTCATATCTTTTTATATTGCTCTTCCTCCAAGTGTGAAAGAAGCTATAAACGATATTAAAAGTCACTTACAGTCAGCAGCCACTTTATTAGGTACACCTGTATCAACTAACACAGGGTTATAGCATCTGTCTTCATCAGTTTTTGGTGACATTGTCAGAAATATATAAAGCCAATGATGTGTCTCGTGATGACATCATAGTTAAAGGTGTTGCACTGGACTACATTGGATTGAAAGGTGTAAATTATTTGTAAATGAACTGTAGAAATGAACTGATCTTACACAAAGAAGAACAACAATACATGTACGAGTAATATCTGAAACATCTTGTAGACATGACCGGGTAACCTGCTTAGTTTAATAAGATTTTTGATTACACAAGTAATTAAGGTTAATTTTTTTTAATTTTCTTATTTTAAAGCAGCATCCTTGCACCAGGGGGCAGTGTGCCACTCAGGGTGCCTGACCCACATACTGTATGTGAGAAGAGTGGGTCCCTGGTGAGAAGGTCACATTGCACACAGCAGTGCAAGCCCCTTATCTGTGCAACAAGATATGTACTGAAATTAATGAGGACAAATTAATGACTCTACATTTACAGTGTAAAAGGCGCGGGGGAGATTGCGACTGTTATGGGACACGTGGTGAATTACTGGCTTAGACAATGAGCTTTTCTTTAAAATGAATCCATCTACAGCCTCAGTGTGCGGCGAAGCAGCCTGGCTTCACAGCCGGGAGCTGTGGCTTCCTGGCTTCCTATGTGCCTTTGTTGGGGCACATTGCTTCTGGTCCTGTGCATCTGAAGAGGAACAAAGGATTAGGAAGGACTTATACCCCTTTCTCTCCTTTAATTACAGGGACCACCCCTCTTCATCACGCCTCATCTCCCTTTCTAGCTCTCCCTAAAGCCAAGCACTGACCCCACTGGAATGCCTGGCTCCAAAAGAAGTTGATTCCTCCTCCTCCACAACCACCCTCCAATGATACAGTGATTTGGGCTTACAGCTCCATGCTCCTTTGTCTGCTTAAGCCTCTTAGAGAGACCCTGATGCTGCTTGCAGATGGTCTCCCACTCCTCAGTTGACTTCTTATGCTCTGAAGTTAATGCTCAACTTTTTTGGTGCTGCTTAATCTGGTTGTTTCACTGGGGGAAAAAAAAACAAATGTTATTAGAGGGCTGAATTTGTTTTATAGGAAAACTTGAATTTTAGGAAACACATTCAGTAGAAATCTTCCTCCACTTTTTTTTAATATGTAAAGCAACCAAATTACATTTTCGGGTTTGTGGGTTTTTCAAACTCTTCTTTGGCATTTGAGTCTTGTTTTCCTCCTTACTATCTCAACTTCTGACCCCGAGGTTTCATTCTCTTGCTGTTAACAAGTGTCAGCATCAGACCCAGGAACAATGTCAACCTATGTTACCCTTCAGATCTATGGATGAACACATAAGCAGTCGGGTTGTATTTTATATGTGTTTGTCTCATTTCCAGGCTCCTGTCCTTCAGGCTTCCTGCCTTGTAAAAACGGCAGGTGTTTCACTCCGGGGCAGAGCTGCGACTTCACAGATGATTGTGGCGATGGCACCGATGAAGCGGATTGTGGGACTTCTTGCTCCTTTGAGAACGGTCGCTGTGGCTGGAAAAGCTCTCAGGCTGATAACTTTGACTGGATGCTGGGTACTGGAAATGTCCAAAGCATACGGCCTCCATACGATCACACGCTGATGGATGAGAGTGGTATGTGCTTTGTGTGTTTCTAACTTTAACAGTTGTCGAACTCTCAGTTTCTCATTAGGAAGAAAAGCCTGTACACTTCCAGTCCTTTTTGAATTACCATTGTATAATTGAGCGAGCGCATCTCCACTCCTGGGTTTTGTATAATCAGAGTGAAGGTTTAAACCTTTTCACCTGTTTAAGCCAAACTGCTGTGGTAGCTCTCACCCATGTTTAATTCATGCTTTAGCCACTTCAGAGATAAAATCAATAAGCTGCTTCTCAGTATGTGACTGTACAGCAGGTGAGAACACAGGTGATTGATGTGGGGCTGCAGCGCCATTACACAATGTGCATGGTAAAAAGCGATGTACATGAATAAATAAACACGTATGCACATTTTCACACGAAGAGCAGGTGCTCCATCTAAGCATGTTAAAGGGGAGTCCTAAAGATTTAAACTCTGGTTGATTTGGTGACACCTGTGTCTACCAGACTGTACGTCGCCATGTTGGTTTGAGTGACCATATTTGGAGATGAAGGGAGGAGTGAGGAGGTGGGTCCGACCCTTGAACCCAGGAACCCTGCCCAGTGTGTATGAGACTGGAGTTCAGGTCTGGTCTCATTGGAGAATAGACCAAACAAACCACACCCCCTGGTTACCATGGTAACAACAGCATTGAGTTCAGCAAACACTAAACAAGCAGCTACTTTGTCAGAAACAGAAGAGCAGGTGGTGAAACTGTTTACAGAGCAGCCAGACAGATAAAATTTTAATAAAGAAATCAGTCGATAGTGATTACAGCTGTGATGTGACGTCATGCTGCACACAACACGACAGCAGGACACAGAAAAATAAAATTTGCTCGAAGTAGACGATAAAAAATGGCCTGCTGACTTTTCTCCCTCCATTACTCCCCATACAGAAACTAAATGTTATCTATAAAAACATACCAAAAATCTTCATGTCTTGTAGCTGCGTTTGTGGTCAGGACTAACTTTTGTGACAAATGCATTGTGTTGCCTCTGACTGCTTCACAATAAAAGCTGTTTCATAAATTTTAACTTAATACAGTGCTGATGCAGCTGTGGGAAAGCTGGATTACATGCTGCATCATTTCTTATAAAAGCAACTTAAAATCCAGGATGGTGGACTGAATGTAAATATTCAGCTAGAATGGCTCCTGCTGCAAAGTGCTGACTGTAAGTTATATAAACTAAACATCAAGCCTCTTTGATTCATAATGTTCAGTACTAAAAGTTCCAACAATAAAAAGCAACAGACTGTGAGAAAAACTCTCTGAGAAGTTATTTTTGTTGGTAATTTAGAGTTTAATAGCCACATATTTGCAAAAGAAAAAACACAAAGGAGGTTTTGTTAAGTTTTGTATTCAGCTACTTTCCCAGGTTCTTGCTCCTTTTGTGGGTTTGACATAACTAAGAAACTTCAGATGATGTCAAAAGGCAGTGAGACATCAGGAGACGTGTCAGAGATTATCCACAACCCCTGGTCCTCACCTCCCCAAAACACTGTTCCCGACCTTGCTGTAATTTGTCAGTCGCTGCAAGAGCTGCCCGTCCAGAGATAGTTATCAATTCTTCTCTGCTCCTCCATCACTTATCTCTCTTTTCTCTCCCTGTAGGTCATTTTGTCTACCTGGAAGCCACACCAGTGGGACTGAAAGGTGATAAAACGCATATTAGAAGCTCGGTGTGGAAAGAATCTAGCGCCATCTGCAAGCTCTCCTTCTGGTACTACCTCTCCCACAAGGCCTCAGGAACCATCCGGCTGCTGATCAAGGTAAACCTCCTGCCAGTGTGTGTGTTTTTATTGAGATAAGGGTTCACTGTGCTCGCACACAATAATGATGAGAAGTCATTCCAGTCCATGCTGGTTCATAAAAGAGCACTGCCTTCTTCAAGCTTGGTTACTATGGTTACGCTCAGTCAGCAATAAAGCCTGATTATATTAAATTATGTTAATGCAGACAGTAATCACATCATATCAGCAGTGCTGTCTGATTTTGGTTAAAAAAAAAAATAAATAAAAAAAAAAAGAGGTGCAGCTGTCAATCCTGTTGTCAGTGTTTGATCTATTGGGTGTCTTTAGGAGGTGGAGGAGACTGATGGGGGTTTATGGTCACTCCTCAGCCCAGAGCAGCCCAACCCCACCATCTGGACACACACTCCTTCCCTGCCAGGTTTCAAGGCTTCTTACTTGTTAGGCGCTCAGCCATCTAGTTTGTGTATGCATGGTTGACTTTCAGGGATTAAGATTTGGGCTTGTAGCTTTCTGCCATTTAAATTCTGCTGTGATTTACTCTGCCTCCATCCTGTGGTCTGTTCACTCTCAACTTCATTTAACTTTGTGAGGTATGACGCAAGGTCAAGGTGTAGGCGTCGTGCTTGAGTAGATTCATTTCCCCGCGTGGGATTGTGTCGTACAGAAGTATTCCTGTATGCGACGCACGTGTAAAGATTGTTAGTGTGTCCTTGTGTGTGCTGCAGCTTTTTGTTATTTGTATTTATTTGCAAAACTCATCTGCAGGTTTTTTCAGTGTTTTTTTTCTTTAAACAGCAAGAGATGGGACCTCACCTTCTAAAATTTACATATCAGAACACTTGCCAAAAAAATGAGGCTGATGCAACTCATGTTGCTGCTACCAACAACTACTAGCCACACTGTCAAAGATTCATGTAGCACTTTCCTCTGTGCCACGGAGCTATGCCACTGATTCACAATGTTAAACTGGTGTCTTTATTATTGAATATATGGCCGGTGCACTCGATGTTAAAGAGAACCTAATTTCCAGCTTTATATTTATAGTCTTAGCTTCCTCTAGAGTAGTTCTGCATAGACTGCAGTTCACAAAAGTTCATATTTAACTTATGTTGACCGTGTGCATAGTCCCTCATTTCATTCTGTGTGAAATGTGCTGTTGTTCTCATGAGCCCTCCTCCTCCCGGAAATTTAACCTTTTCAAACCAGTGTGAACAGGTTTGAGTCTGAATCTGGTTCAGAGTCTGAAAGCAGAGAGCACTAACTCCAAGATTACTGAAACATCACTTTACCTCACGAACTGAAACTTTGACAATGTGTAGTATGAACACCCAACATCGTTCTTCCTGTTGGGTGAAAATGTCATCTCCTGTGGTTGTAAATATGTTTAAAAAGCCTGTGAGCTTTTTATTGGATTTGTGGACAAAATTGAAAATACAAAAGTGACCTAAACATTTACTGCACATTAACTTAAAATATGTCCTTGTTGTGCTTCTCATACACTTATCATAGCATCCGTAGAGGTAGATGATTTATTAATTGATGCTGTTTTTAATGCAGTTATTAATCAAATACTCTGATGGTGACTTAAAGCCTGGTGCACACATGAGACTGTTTAACTCAGAAATTCAAATGATGGGATTTGGCCAGTTCCTCAGTCAAGCTCTCTGGCTATTTGATTGATTGTGTGACTCACTGAGAGATGGCGGATGATGAATGCATGTGGACTATTTTACATGTCCTTCTCCTTCACATATGGATGGAAAATGTAAAATCTGGCCTTTTAAAGAAGGTCAGTTCTCGGCATTAAAATGAGGAGTTGAAATCATTCACACAGGGAGACACAGAGGGTGGTGAGTTCAGAGGGTGTCCAGTAAGATTTTAGACACTGAGTGAAGAGTGTGTGTTGTGTAGGTGAGAGAAAAACCAATGTGTGAGTCCAGCTTTATGTTGCTATGGTGTAGCATCATGTCTCTCAAGTGCATGTGTGACCTAGAAGGTTCAAAGACATTAGCACCTACAGATTATTGCTTTGTGCTATCATTTATAGCATTATAGCGTTTTTATAGCCTTGATGTTGCCTTGAGTCCGAGCGGCTACATAAATATCAATGTTCACACACGTTTACACAAGCAAGACTGGAAATACATATATTCACACTGTGCAAGCATCACAGTGTAAATATGATGTGAGCTGTGTTTAAAGGTTGATTGAAGAACAAAGGATTTTATTCACCTGGTGATGCCCCCCCCCACTGTGTGAAGTTCAAGGGGCTCAACAGGCCTGTCTATTTATATCAGCGTGTCTGTAAACTGCTCCTATAAGTCACTGCTCACCACACAGGAGAGTGGACTGGAAATGTTAAAGCTATAAACAGAACAAAGGTGGAGGTCTCAGAGTAAACTAAACACCATATTGCTGCCAGTTTTCAAACCATCACATGTATAAAGTGCTGCATGTGATCTTGTCTGTTATAAAGATTCTGTAGGAATTATGTAAGAACGTAACAACAACAATAATGGGAAGATACAGCACAAAGTAGATGCTTAATTTTGAAGCATTTCTTGAATAACAGTAGCTAATGGCGGCAGCGAACAGTAAGTAAGATATGAGGTATGGTATGAGAAAAGTTTGATGATAAAAACACTGTGTGGAAAAAAACAAGATGAGAAGATCAAACCCTTCTTGTGTTTAACTGTGTAGCTCTTAGACTGTGCATAGAAATGGATGTATTGCAACAACCCATCATCTGCAGGGTAAAACTAACCTGTCTCACAATATCAAAATCAATACTACTGATGTGAAGACCACTAGATGCTGGCCCCAAAAAACACAAAAGTAGATATTACGCTTTAAACAGGAAATAATTGGGGCCATTGTTAGTTTGATTTACAGGTCTGATCACCAATGAGACCAGCCCTGAACTCCAGTCTCATACACATTGGGAAGTGTCCTTGGGTTCAGTGGTTAGACCCACCTCCTCACTCCTCCCTTCATATCCAAATATGGTCAATTTTTTCTCCAAAAACTAACATGGCAACGCTGAACTCCTGGTTGGTTTGGAGTCTACAACAAATGGGTGACATCACATTACCTCCAGCCATTCTATACACAGTCTCCATGGTAACAACAACCGAAGACTGAAAAAGAAATCAAACTAATCCAGCTCTGTTTAAAAAGTACTGAAGTCTGCCGACCAGCAGCATTAAAGCTCATGTATGTGAGTGTGGTGTTAGTGTAGAAAGTATATAAATAATAAATCCTGGTTGCTAAGCTAACTGGCTGCTAGCCTCAGGGCCATGTTTACTGTGCAGCCATGAGAGTGTTATCAATCTCTGGATCTGACTTTCAGCAACAAACAAAATAGGTGAATTTTCCCAAAGTGTTGAATTATTCCCTGAACATACTTTTTTGAGTTGGTTATGAAGTATGAATCCTTTTTGAACCAAGTCGGGCGTGTAAACACTCCAACCACAACAAATTAATTTTAAACTAATTCCTTTTTTTTCCCCTGATGTGTCTCAGCAGTCTGACGATTTCGTCTTGAAGAAATTTATTATTTCCCTTTTCATGCAAGGAGTATATTGCTTTTCTTTGCAGACATCATGTATATTTCATTGTATTCTGTGAAAGCAGGCTGTTTGTTTTCCTTACTGACAGATGCATTTTGAATGAGACTTCTGTTCTGATGACTGAGAGAAATTACTGTGTAGCCTGCTATTTGCTCATTTGTATAGTCCTATATGATGTTGTGGGTTTAAGTGTGGCCTGCCGCTATGGTCAGCAAACATCTGCCAGTCAGCCAAAGAGAGGATGTTCTGCTCAAATCAAATATGACAAGGCCAATCATTTGAACATATTCCTTATTTGAATTTGAAGCATGGTCCTGTCACAACAACTATATGTTAATATTCCCTGTGTGTCGTCATTTTTTTTTTAAATAAGAAGAAACTCAGTAGAAAAAAGTGGATGCACTCTGCGTTGGAGGTGAGTCGACAGAAAAACAGCTGCCAGCGGTTGCATAAAATGAAAAAGCCATGAATACAAATTGGATTTCAGCTTAGTGGAACATTCAGTGTATGGTTAAGGCGACGGGGATTTCAAGATTTCAATAAAATAAGCATTTTGTTGTGATTACAACTTTGTTTCTTTGTCCCTTTTTGGCTTCTTGACTTTGACCTGGAGGATAATGAAATGAAATTATGCAAAATGTATATGCACTCTTCACTCTGAGCAAACTGAATTTGTGGCTACGCTGCCTTGACTGCGAGCTCGGGAAATGAAGCTTCAAATTGATCGAATAAATGCCTCGACTGATATGCCACCCAGACATCAAGCATTTGCTACGTATGCCGGTATCATGCACTCGTCAGTCGCTCTGAGGCTGCGTTTATGGATTGAGCCTTTAGTCCATGACATAAATCTGGATAAGTCTTGCTGTAACGCTGCCTATTAATCTGTGCTCTACTCTCACAGTAACAAGATTATTTCAAGCCAGGGCTTCACTGGCGTAAAGCGGAGGAGACAGCCTGTGCATGCCTCACCCAAGGGTGCATTTTAATAGGCTTTCAAACTGCAGAGTAGAATGTGACATTGCTTGTCCTCTGGGTTTGAGTACATTAGACCAGGTCTGTTCTCACTGCAGTCAAGCCTCAGGTCTCTCATCGCAACTTCAAGTACAGCAAGTTTGATGTCTTATTTTGCAAGAGCCTACGCTTTGTGTGATGCTTAGACCTGCAACATCCAGAAGGTTTCAGTGTGGCATTGCTCTAAAACTTCATTATTATGTGACCTCATAGACCTGTAGTTATTCTGTCACCTTTACCAGAGGACGAGGAAGCTGTTATAAATGATTGCAGAGTTACACCAGTCTTAATATTTGACTCATGAACTTCAACAGCAGGAGTTGTTAAATCTATACTTTGTGCTGTTAAACACTCATTGGTTTAACCAGGCATGGCTTCTCTGTATTGACCTGAAGCTTAAATAGATTTTTAACTATCACTCCAATCACCTCCAGTGAGAAACAAAAAAAAAAAGTGTGTTTCTTTAAGGACCTGTTTGAGTTGAAGTCAGAATCAGGCCATTTCAATCCATATTCCCTCTGTTTGCCAACAATTAGCTGTCAGGTTGATGCGTGAAGCTTGCTTTACACTCCATTCTCATTCTTTGCTTAATGCTTTTGCAGATTTAGCTCCGTCAGCGATCGTCTCGATGGCTGCGTGGGGCTCAGGTCCAGATGCTTCCAACAGAAATGTTTAGGAAAGTAGCTGCGCGCTGCTATTTATTGTAGGAGGGGAAGTTATCCAGACATGCACTTTCCAAGCCAAACCCCTTTTAGCCCATCCCTGATGACTTTTCTCAAGTAAAGCCAAAAAATACTTTTGGAAAACATTTCTGATAAAGCGTGAATGTCATCTGTGTGTGGCCTGTCCAAGTTTTCTGTTGCAGTGTCTCCTCAGCTTCTTTTTAGTCCCATTAATGCTCCTGAGGGTGGACAGCAGCAAACACCCAGACAAACTACAGTAAAGAAATGCTGGTTTAAACATGGACTGTGTATAGACTGGACAAAGCTAACAGGACGTCATCCATTGGTTTGTGGACTCGCAGTTTAAAGTCAGAAGTTTGGGGTTTGAATGTCACCATGTTGGTTGTTTGGAGCTAGACGTTACCATATTTGGAAACAAGGGAGGAGAGAGGGGGTCTGACCCTGGCTCGAGTTCAAGTCTAGATGTATTGGAGAGCAGAGCTGTCAATCAAACTAACCACGCCCCTAAATCTTCCTCTTCTTGAAGCCTATTATCTATTTAGTATGATTTTATTTGCAGATGAATCACCAGATCACTGATAAGAAGAATTAATCAGAACGACTTGTGGGAAAAATGTATTGAGCATTTCCTGATTGATAATAATGATTTTTGAATTGAAGTCGATTGGAGCCAGCGTCTAGTGGCTGCCGGTGGTATTACACCTTTTTGTACTTCCTCAGTTGTAGTGGATTTTTTTTCTTTTGGTTTGGGATAAAAATTCAGCCTCTACTTCTCAAAAACAAACTAGCTACACAAAGGTGATCATTACTCTTTATAAGAAGTGTTTTCACACGACAGAAGGCAAGGATACGATGTCAGATACACACCTACTTAACGGCTGCTTCACTAAGCCAGGCAGCATCCAACACTGCTGCTTAGAAATTCATTCAACCACTGTTTTGTTTTTAGATTTAATGAATCTGTTTTTAAGTCAAATCACAAACTCTTTCTGTAACTCCAACTTGTATGACTCTGTTTGTTTCAAGTGATAATTAACTGCATATCTTTTATTTTGGACCTTTTTTTTTCATTATTTTTGAACATTTTCTAAAATGAATAATCAAACAAATACTGGCAAAAAGTGCATTTGAGTGGAACAATGTATTTTCTTCTCTTTTACTTTGTTATGCAATGATATCTGATCTCTTTTGTCTAAACTTGGTGAAAGGACTGAATAAAATATGCTGTTTATCCAATCTGTACTATTGTTAAAACTTTATAAATGACACTGCCATTTCTGCTAGCTTCACAATAGCTCCTCATACTCTTAAGGCATAACAATGTCCTTTTAATATGATGTGATATGTCTTTGTAAATGTCTCATTGATGCTCATAACATGACATTAAAAACCGCCAGTGAGATGCTGGCTCGTAAAGGTATACATCCACAAAACCCCTTTCAAAGTCACATTCACTGTTTCAAAGCTGTATTAGTCATGATTTAGTGCCTGGCTGGTACCATGGGAAAAGACAGAGTGGACTTACAGAGGAATACACATCGGTCTGTCTTTTAATACGTTCCATATGTGGCATGAGAGAAAGCCATTACCATACCTCAGGGAGAGGAGGGTTTCAGTCTGAATAGCAGGTCTCAAAGCAGGGAACTTATTACTACAATGTTATGCTAATGAGACTTTAATGACTGCTCTTAGATGGCATTCGCTGTTTCTCAGCAGCAGTAATCCATCCAAAAGTTAATTTCAGCTCATTTTAACTTAAAGTTCTTGACATGTGACTCAATGAATCTTTGAAATGGATGTTCCAGTTGATATTAGCTGCAGTTAGTATAACCAGAGCTGTATGTGAAGTGCAACCACATGATCATGCCTTGTCATCGCTGCTCCTCTCCACAGACGGAGAACGATTTGATGGAGGTGTGGAACAAAACGGGACATCAGGGGAACCAGTGGAACCGGGCAGACGTCCCCCTGAGGAACCTCAGGAACTTTGAGGTGATATTTGAGGGGATCCGCTCGAGGGATGTGAGCGGAGGAGCTGCACTGGACGACCTGGAGTTCATAGACTGTGCCCCAAGTAGGTGACATACTGACATAGACTGAAGAAAATAATAGAAATAAAACTGCAGACTAAACTCGACCAGTGTAGATATAGAGTAGCTATACTGTATACTGTATGTGTAGTAGTAGTAGATATATGTTACAGACACTGACTGAAGAATACACTAATGACAATACCACTAACTTTTTTACAGATCCCACATTTCATTATATCTAATTCATTATATTTAAATACAAATAATATTTTAAGCGATTTTATGAGCTTCATCTTCAAAGTCTCACCACCAGCATTTCTCTGTGGATAGTAGTGTAGACAGAGTGGACGAAGCTAACGTGACGTCCTGTTGCATTTGCCGGGTTGGGTTTTTTTGGAGCCAGAAGTGACCTTATTTGGATCTAAAGGGAGTAGTGAGAAGGTGGGTTTGACCCTTGAACCCCAGGACAGTGTCCAGTGTGTATAAAACTTGAGTTCTTATGACTTGTGAGGGAAATGCAATGAGTATTTCATGAAAATTCATATTTTTGAAATGTTAACATGCTGGTATTAGCATGTAGCTTCACGCACTGCTAGTATGGCTGTAGTCTTGTTATATAATGAGGAGATGGAGCACAATGTCTTTTTGCTGTAGAGAACAGCATTACTCATTTCTCCTGGGGAACAAAGCAAATAGCTGCCATTGCAGTGTAAAAGTGATTCACTAATACAGTATGAATTGCAGCTGCAATGAATCCCACAATCCCCACCTTGTTACCCAAGTAACAATAAAGTAACATTTGTCTCAATGGAAACAAGTCACATAGCCGAGAACCAGCTGATAAAAAATAAAATCCCACATCATAATGCAGTAAGGCACCTTTGGACACTTTCTTCTATATTTATTGTCCAAAATGGGGCACTGGAGTTTTCTAAAGGCAGAAATCTCACCACCTGGCAGAGTACTCAGCAAATCTCTTCACGTATATTATAGTTGCCTTGTGCACAGTCGCACTACAAATCTTCCTAACTGCTTCTTTAATGTAAAACTAGCTTTAATTCAACTGATCTTTCATAAGTTTAACAAAAAAATATCTATTATTAACTGTTCAGACTAGCACATGTCTGACTTTGGCCAAGATGTCTTAAAAATATCCTTAATCTTGTCTTTGAACATCAGCGAACGCATGAATCAATCTCTTTGTGAATGTAAGATTAAAGTGTAGTAACGAATGATGTAAACCCTCACCAATTCCAGGTGTCTCAAAGCAGCAGAATAAGTAATCACCGCAGTAACAGTGGCCTAGAAAAATAAACCTAAAACCCCAGCTCAGCGTATATTACACTATAATGTGGATTAAGTGACATTAAATATCTCTTGCTTTCCTCCGTCCTTGTTTTATCAGAGAATCCTTCCAATAATCTTCATAAGCGAGATGTAATTATGCTGTGAAATTATTTTATGATCTCTCCAACTGATAGTTTGGGCTGTGAAATTGATTCCTTCACTGGCACATTCGGAGAAAGCGAGCGAGTCTTGAAGGGAGAGAGGGTTGGACTTTCTGTGTGATGACAGACGCTGACAGACGCCGTTTGATGTTTATGTCCGAGACAGATGTTCCACATTACGGAGGACCTGGCACAAGGCTGGACACCATGTGGAGTGTTCCCCGGCTCTGCCAAGGCCTTCTCCTTCGCCAGCACGCACATATAAACACACTTACACAGGGAGACATCAATACTGACCTACAGACGAGGAGAGACAAGGATCATAACAGACTGGGAGACGTGTACGCAAAGACTGACGAGCAGACAAACTGTCTGTCCAAAACCAAATGACACACAACTTCCATCAATGCACGCTGAAATGGATTTTCAGTTTATTCGTTGATGGTTTTAACCCCCGCCGACCTCCTGAAATAAAGTTCAAGTCTCTCCTCATTTCAGTCATCATTTAACGTCTCTGCCTTTGAAGTTTAACAGTGCGCACACATCCACAGAGACGCACATGATGTCGTTATACGTGTGCTGCCTCTGATCCACCTGATCTCTTTTCCTTCCTCTCTGTTCTGTCTCGAACAAGGAGGAGCTGCAGGAAGGAGGCTTTGATTTCCCTGACAGGCCTTTGTCTGCTTTTGTTTACTGTCGTCTCGGCTGCCCGTGTCCTTTGGTTCAGACAGGCTGTGGTTTAATAAGACACAGTTGTTCATGCTGGATTTAATTCATCTGCATAGAGAAGTGGAGATATGATCCTATCCAGTGGGGCACTCCTGAAAAAACGATAAAGAGCAGAAACATGAAGGATAATTGTTTACCCCTCAGATGTGTGTCTGTGTTTATCTGTTTGTTTCAGGTGCTGTGGAGTCTGGTAGTTGTCCTGCAGTCACGGACTTTGTGTGTCACAGTGGCCACTGTATCGAGTCCCACCTGGTGTGCGACAACAAGGCCGACTGTGCTGATGAATCAGATGAGATGCACTGCGGTGAGTAGAAATGGGAACTAGCTTTCGTTGGCAGTCGGAGTGAATCTATCTTACTGGAAAGCAGAAAGACAATTTTCAGTCCAGACTTCTCGCTCCTTTCTTCCATCTCTCTGTCTTGTAGACCACATAATTGGCTCGCCTGGTGCTTGTAACTTCAACATGGAGGAAGACCAGTGGGAGGAGAGCTGCCAGCTTTCTCAAGACCGTGACGATGATTTTGATTGGAGGATCAGTCACAAGACGGAGACACCAGGAGCTGGACCTCACACTGACCACAGTCCAGGTCTGCACCTGCTCTGCTACAAAATATGTTCATATAGAAAAAGTCTTCAGAGTTAAACAACAAAATACAACTTTTGTTATTGATATCTGAAGCAATTCAATAAACATCTGATGCTCCAGCCAGCAAGACAGCACATTTCTCAGGGCCTTTAAAAATCATTACAAATATTATGTCAAGGTTCTGGTTATGGTTTGGTTTAGGCACAAAAATACTAGTTTGGGGATGGGACATGATGATTGTTGTCAGCTGTGTTGACAAGAATGAAATCTGGTTTTAAGGTTGGATCATTTTGTATCATTTGTGTTGATGTCTTCCATGTTGATCTATCCACCCACACTGATTTCATCCTTATGTTTCCTTGCATCATTATTATGTCACCTGACCTCTTCGGTTGGTTGCATCTGCAGAACAGATCATGATTGAATTTCTTCCTGGTTAGCAGTGTTTGTTTCATGTTGTGGAAGCACCGTCCACTCGGTTGAACAGTGAAAAGTCAGTTGTGACTTGAAGCATGAAATCCGACACTTTTAACCAAAACTAGGATGTTTCCAAACCTCAAAGTGAAAGTGCTTTTGTTGCATAAAACCAAACAAATGTGAGACTAATACAGCACTCCCTCCACTGAAAACAACTGCCAGTCAACACAATGTATGCAGCAGTTAATACTGATGATACATTAAGATGCTTCAAAGTTTTCCTGACCTTTGACCTCTTCTTCATGACACAATGAGCAGCTGTAAATTTGTTCTAAGGGTCTTGTTTAAAACTTTGCTTTCTTCCTTGTTTTTTCAGTGAAATATTAATAATGCTGTCAAGAAAACATTTTCTCAAAATTAAGAACAAACAACGTCGACGTGGTCCTGACACCCTCCATGTTTTCAGCTCTCAGGCAGCTTGGTGCAGCGCCTTTGTAATTACAACTTGTCAGCTGGGGAATAGCAGCTTCCGACAGGCACGTGAAGGCCGGGTTAATAATACACCCTGATGAATGTCGGTCTGAGTCAAACTGAGCTTAACAACATCGGGCTTGTTGTTTATCTTGTGTACAGCAGTGCTGCTGTATCAAACTTTTTTTTTTCCCCTCTGATTAATTGAAAAGTAACAGTGCTCAGGTTGTACACTGGCTGCCAAACAGTTTGTTGATGCTGCTTCTTTTCCTGATAAATAAAGCTGGAAAATGACTCTTAATGTGGAGAGAATGACCTTGATAAACAAAATATATTAACATGGAAAATATTTAACTTGTTTTGAATAGTGGGAGTAATTTGAGGGGAAACTTTCTGCAAAACTTGAGGATTTGCTTCTCTCTTTGTTTTGTTTTATGTTAGATTTTTATAGGCTTGAATGTTGAAGATAGAGAAAAAAAGATGATTTAAAACTTTTTTCAGGCATTTTAGAGTGTTTGATAGTGTCACATCTAAAAGCTTCAAAAGCTCACATATCATTTTTGAGCAGGGAATTCTTGAATATGCTGTGAGATGTACTGATGTTGCAGAGCTGTCGTCATAGCATCCACTCATTCTTCATAGATTGAACTTGAGGACAAAGCCGTGTTTTTCAGTGCACTCAATGAACTCGCTGTCCAACTCTGTATTGTAGCTGTAGCTCCTACTTGTAGATGCTGTCAGTGGGCTATTGAGTCCACGGCCACGTCTGATTGGCCAGTTGAGTTTATTGATTTCTGAGATGAATCCGCACATTGGTGTTGGATAGACTTACGATCTCACTACAGAGCAAATTCAATACATCTGTAACACACACACACACATGCAGTAGCAGAGCTGAACAAGTACAAGGTAGCAGACATTCCTTCAGTTACATTATCAGATGATGTTAACATCAGGATGATGGAGTCACGTTCTTGGAAAACAACCTTTATCTGAATGAATACACAGACGTAATTTTCTTGTGTTTTGAGTCACAGACGAAGAATCCAGTGTTGCGGGTGGGAGTAGGTTTTACTGTGCTCTGTGGATTGTGATGGCCTTAAATCCCCCTCAACTCATGTGGAAAACTCCTACTTTGTTCTGGCATCGCACAGATGCCGTCTCATCTCCAAGCCTAGCCAGGCTGAAGAAGCTCTCTGCAGCTTTTGGCTTCAGGCTACATTTCACAACAGCCCTCTTCTGTCCAAATATCATGTATATTGGAACCAACAGAAGAAAGTTATTGGATTTCTCTCCTGCAGTAAAGCTGAAATTGGATGGTTGAGCAGGGTTTAGATGTGGATTTTCTAATACTGTCTCAGCTTCATCATTCATCGCACTGAAATATTACTCATACCTTCCATAAATGTTCTACAAATGTAAAGTGAACTGCATTTATCTCCAAAGGTGGAGGAGGGAGGTTCCTTTACATCCACTCAGCCACTCAGAGGGAGGGCCAAGTCGCCACGGTGACAACCAGAAGTCCATTTCCTGCCAGTATCGGCCTGTGTCACCTACGCTTCTGGTTCTTCATGCACGGCTCTGACAGGATGGGAACACTGAAGGTGACCTAATGCCACCCACATCTCCATAAATAATTTAAACTCTCTTTGTTTCTCAGGTTTTATCAGCCATCACACTTCCAAAGATTTTTTTTTTAACATAATTTGGCATCAAATGATCCATCACACTCAACCTGAAGGCTTCATTTGGTTTTGTCAGACATTTCTTTCCTGTTTCCCTCAGCCTATCACAACATTACACTCTGCTCGCTGTCAATCACCTGATACCCACTGGAAGCAATAAAAGCCCACGCTGCCAGCAAAATAATCCATCAAAGCGTGTCACCTTACAAACCCGATTATCATATCCATCTTTTCATGTCTTTTTTAGCTCTCTTTGTTGGCTGGGTTAATTTCAAAACAACAAACAATCAGCAAATGCTAAAAACAAACCTTAATTAGACGGGAAGTGTTCTCTGCATGCAGCCACAGACGAGGCGCTTGGAAATGTTGTGTAACTGAAGGGGAATTTAATTCAAATGATGATTGCAGCACTCTTGTTATAAACCCTATTTCCTATAGATTGTTACTTACATATGTATACTTACTGCCTTCAAAGGGAGCCAGAAGAAATGTAAACAAAACTATCTACATGCAGTACTTTTACATGATGAACCTTTACTACTTTTACTAAAATGATGCATGCAAGTACTTCTTCTACAGTTGATGGGGATGTAAAAAAAAATATTGTGTTGACAGGTGTAGTGTGATAATGAAAATGTACAGCACAATATGGAGGAAAAGGTTCACAAATGAATGAACACACTGTGAATACACATAAACATGCATTTATTTCAGAACAATATTGTAGGTTTTAGTAATTTTGATGCCAAGTAGAGCATAAAAATAGCACAATAGCCTACACAAACTCTTATTTTATGTCCTGCTAGTGGTTATATTGTGTTGTTCTGTGTGATGAATAAATCCTGATAAATACAACTTCCCTGTATTGCAAAATATTAAATGGAAATGCCTCCGTATGTCTCCTAAACTCATCAGGTTTACACTGTTGGACCCAGTGGTACCCGTCTGTTGATGTGGTCAGCCACTGGAAACCATGGCAACCACTGGGCGTATGCAAATGTCATCCTGTCCAACCCAGCGCCTTTCAGAGTGACCTTCCAGGCGGAGGTGGGTGGAGACATGTGGACAGACATCGCCTTGGATGACATCTCCTACACCGCGGAGTGTCTGGTCGGAGGTAAAGACATTAGGGTCTTTTTGCCCTCTTTGCTCTTCCTTTTTGTTTTTTGTTTTTTTCCTCATTTCCTGCCTTTCCAGCGCCATCCTCATTTTTCATTTCTGTTCCTTCAGCCTTCACCTTCTCCTGTTTCCTCTGTTTTCCACATTTTCTGTCCTCCAACATCCAGGCTGCTCTCCTCAGTTTCCATATAAATTGTGCGGACCCTCGGGGGGAGTGTAGTGAGTTAATGGAGCCTGTTGCCCTGTAGGTCCATATAAATTCACAATGGAGACTGGGTCACCGCCGAGGGATAGCACAGGGGGCAGTGGGGAGGAAAAGCAATTACATTTATATTGTGTTGTTTCCTCACCCCTACCCCTCCGTTCTCCCTTCACCTCTGAACTGCTTCTTCGGCTGACTTTCTGAAGAAGCTGGCTCTGTGCTCGCAAAGACTCCAGACGAATACTTCTCTGTTTTTTCCCCTATGTCTTTAAAACAACCCTCTCACTGAAGGATGTTTATTGTGTGTGAACCATAGACTGTATATAGAAAGGGACGAGTTTCAAAAATGAGGCCAATGGTGTACAAAGGTGTAATACCATCAGTGGCCACTAGATGCTGGCTCCAAAAAATGACTTCAATAATGGTCGTTTTCAATCATGAAATGCTCAGTCAGTAGATTTTTCCCACAGATCGTTCTCATGTAATTAGTTAAAGTCAGTTCTTGTTATCAGTGATCTGGTCGTCTATCTGAAAAAAAAAAAGATAATTAAGTAGATATTAGGCTTCAAAATGAGGAGGATTTAGGGGCATGGTTAGTTTGATTGACAGGTCTCACTGAGACTAGATCAGTATCCTGAGGTTCAAGGGTCAGACCCACCTCCTCACTCCTCCCCTCATATCCAAATATGGTCACTTCTGGCTCCAATCAACCAACATGGTGCCTTTCAAATACCAAACTCCTGCTTCACAATGCGATTCCACAAACCAACAGTCGACATCACGTTGTCCATTCAATACACAGTCTATGGTGTGAACTAAAATCAATAAAAGAGGATTTAAATTGTGTTAATCTTTCTGTGTGCATGTGTGTGTTAACTTCCCATCAGGACCAGTAACTCCACAGCCTCCGACCTGCGCTGTGGACCAGTTCCAGTGTTCGTACTCCTTTCAGTGCATCCCCGAGAGCTGGCGGTGCGACAAGGAGCTGGACTGTGCTGATCGGTCTGATGAAGAGCACTGCCCGACCTTGGTACCTGGAACTCTCCCTCCTCAAGACAGTTGCTCCATCGGGTATTATCAGTGCTCGAACTCCAGCTGCATCCCCGCCATACTGCGCTGCGACGGAGTCCTTGACTGCCCCGATGGAGAGGATGAGTACAAATGCCGTGAGTTAGTGTGTGTGTCTTTGTCCTGAAGGATATTCGACTGGAAAGCTGCCAGTGCAGCTCTGAGGGAAGAAGTTCATTGAAATGAACAGTGAGAAATACATTTCATATTTTGCAAATATGCGATCCACTGACAGATACTTGGAGTTTGGCGTATTAGACGCTTCTTGTAAATTCCCTCAAACATTTTGGTAACAGAGCTAAATAGTTCAAAAATTCAACACCATCATCTCTTTCCAAAAACATAATGGTTACTTTTGGATAATCCACAGACCTCAATGTGAACTGCTTTCACTGGAACTATTTTCCACTGAAGACGTAGTCCCTATAAAAACTGTTGACAGCATGTGATATTGATTATCCACAGCAACAACGACGCTGTTCCCAGAGAGAGAAAATGCTGTGAGGTTTGTTTTAAATGTAACTTTAAGCTCCACAAATTACATTTCTTTTGTATCCAGTTATTAATAAGATTACTTGATTGCGTTTACTTTTTGTGTGTTGGATTTATTTTACCTTTGATTAGCTCTGATTTGATTTGTTGTTTTAAAATGTACTTTAAAGTTCACTCCTTCAGTAAATATGAGTCCTTGATTAAAAAGCAGCAGGTTTGTGGTGCCTCACAATAGGAGGATTTTTCTAAACACAAACTAGTTTTTCCTGGAGGTCGATGCTGAGCCGGTTAAATTTAGATGCAGCGATGAGCACAATGTCTGCTTAAAAAAAAAAAACTTAAAATGTGACATGAGTAATGTGCAGCAGAGATATTTTCTAACACTCTTCATATTTCATCATGTTTCCACCAGCTCTGCTGCAGTGTGAGCTGGATGAACTGGTGTGTGAAAGTTGGCCTGGTTGTATCCCACTTGAGAAGCGTTGTGACCACGCTGCCGACTGTCTGCCTTTCCACCCAGATGAATCCAGCTGTGATAGTAATGTGGTTTTTACTCACATTATCCATTTGCCGTTAACTACAGTCCGTGTTGCACTGACTCTTGTACCCATAGACTGTATATAGTCAGGACTGGCCTCATTGCAGACTGTTGATCAAACTATCCCTGATGATTATCTACTTATTATGATTTTTTTTCAGCTAATGACATCAGAATGACTCATGGAAAAAATGAGTATTTTTGAGTATTTTATGTTTGAAAATACCCATTTTTGAATTGAGGTCAACTGGAACCAGAGTTTTTTTGTAGGCAGCATCATTGGGAGTATTGCACTTTTTTTTATCACTTCTGAATTGGCTTCAGTTTTCAGATATGCTTCGTCCATTTCTATATACAGTCTGTGCTTAAACCTCAGTGTTAAGTCTCTCTGTGCATTTCATCATATGATTCTTCATCAAGTCTCTTTTTCCATTATTGACTGCATGTTTTTTAATTTATCTTCTGTTAAAGCCTCAGTGTGAATCATTGTGATATGATATGGTGTTACATCTTGCACGCTCTTTCTTTCATCTGTTTGTTTGATTTTTTCTGTATGTGTAGATTTTACATTTCATTTACCACATACTTTTGTTCTTTTCTCTATATCCCTCTCTCATGAGTCAGTTTTGACTCAAGTGTTGCCAAAACTCCATTCATGTCTGCTCATTTCCAGCCAAAGCAGCGACTCTCAGGACATTTTTTTTAAGTCTGGCTGTTTAGTCTTCAAAGCACACCTCGCAGGTTACTGCGAGCTGCCAAAATCCAATCCATTAAAACCTCTGCTTTCCTGCTTTTTCAGGAATAAGACCAAACCTCCCATTTAGCCGGCACACCCTGCCAAGCCATAGTCACTTTATCAAGGGCTGAACGGGACTCCAAGGTTTCGTAATGGTGTTGCAAGCATGATGATTATTTAACAGGCAACCCTGACGACCTTCAGCCAACCTATAGAGGCAAGAACAGCCATCATCATCATCAGATGTATTGTGTGGAAGAAAAAAAAAAGCCTGCTATGGTGATTTTAATCTACAGTACTGTGCAGAAACTGTTGGCGTTTTAGATTGTATAGATTCATACTATCAGGGAGGCATCTGATCACTCTGCAGCATGACGACCAGCCTAAACATGCAGCCATAGAGATGAAAAACTATCATAGTCCAACAACAGATGGTCTGAAGTCCTGATCTCAGCATCATGGAGTCAGTCTGGGACTACATGACGAGACAGAGGACAATGAGACAGATCAAATCCACAGAAGTGTTGAAAGAGGTTTGGTATCTGTCGTGTACCTTAACAAAAACTGACCCCGGTGTACCTGAGAGACCTGGTGCTGCTTTAAAGGCAGAGTGTTACTGTGCTGTAGTGTTTTTCAAACCATCCTCATTTTCCCTGTGGTGCCTACAACATTTGCACGGTACGGTACGTGCTGACGCTCTCTGCAGAGGTTAATGGATGATGCTCAACAGTGCACCATTTCCCCCAACAACATAATTCACCAACATGCTTGAGTGTACATCTGTTTACTGTCAGGGCCACAGAGGATGGATAATGGCTGG